>JAGKTI010000128.1:64110-80765 GCA_018397915.1 Birgus latro
TGGCCGTCTACAACAGCGGCTATAGAACGACCAGAAAGGAAGCTAGAGATGAAGGCACAGATAGAAGGATAGAAATCGTAGGAGGGCAGTTTGGAAATTAAAGATTTATGCCAGACTCGATCGAAAGCCTTTGAGATGTCAAGTGCAATGACAAAGCTTTCGCCAAAGTCCCAATCCCTTAAGCTTGGTACCCATCTTGTAGCAGCCCTTTGAACTTTTTCAATCTCATCTATGTGTTTCTTGAGATGAGGATTCCAGACTACTGATGCATACTCCAGGGTTGGTCTGGTGAAAGATGTTATTATCTTCCTCAGCATGTCTTCACTGATGTATGTGAATGCTATTCTCATATTTGCAAGCAGTGTATACATGTTCCATACCTTCTCATTTATGTGGTCTGCCGGAGTTAGTCTGTTATTGATAATCACACCTAAGTTCTTCTCTCTTTCTGATGTATTTAGGGTTTTACTTCCTAATTTATAATCCCAATTTGGTCTTTTCCCACTTTTACCAAACTTGATTACACGACACTTGTCCACATTGAATTCTATTTGCCATGTATTACTCCATTCATGTTTGGGCATGCATGCTCCATATCATCCCTCTCAAAATTATTTTCTTCTGTAAAAACTGATTGGAAATTCTTATTTAGTACTTCGCAAATATCTTTCTCTTGTGTATATAAGATCCCCTCATCCATAATGGATTGTATTTTATCTTTTACTTTGGTTTTGCTTTGGATGTAGCTGTAAAATAGCTTCAGTTGATCACTACTTTTGTTAATGATGTCCTCCTCAAACTGTTTTTGGACTTCTCTCCTTATTCTTGTGTATTCATTTCTTTCCTGCTTATAGTTGTTATATCCCCTCTCACTATTGTGTCTTCTGTATCTATTCCACAACAAGTCTCTTTTTTCTTCTGATTTTTACATTCTTTATTAAACCATTTGTTTATTTTCATTTCTGTTTCTTTGTGCTGAGGGATGTAATTTTGGACTCCTATTTCATAAAGTTCACAGAATTTTATATATATAACATTTAAATCTTGTCCTCTAAGCTCTTTTTCCCAATCTATTTCTAAGAAGTATTTTTTAGGTCATGATAATTGCCCGTTTTGTAGTTAAGGCTCTTTTTGTAACTTTCATTACTGTTACCTATGTCATATGCAATGCTGAAGTTGCAATTTAATACTGCTTTGTCGCTTTTGCCAAATGGAGGATGATACATAATACTGTCAATATCATTTTGTTGCCTAGTAAATATATGATCTAGTGCTGATGGTACATCAAGTCCTCTTTTCTGGTTCTTTCTTTTACATGTTGCATTAGGAAAAACTCCTGCACAAGGTCCAGCTTTTGGTCCCAACAGCTTTTCTGGCTTTTTATTTCTAGAGTATTCCAATTTATATTTGTACTGAAATCTCCAGATAGTATAATTCTTTCTGATTTCTCCTCCATTTTATGTAGTAATGCCCTTAAATTTTGAAGTGTACTCTCTGCCAGTTCTTCATATTCACCTTTTTCCCAGACATTTGATTTAGGGGGCATGTATAAATTTCCCACAATTAATTTCCCTTCAGATGTACTAATTTCTACTGCTATCAGTTCTACCTGTGGAGGCATATCTAGTTCTATTTCTTTGACTTGCAGACTTTTCTTTGTTAATATTATAATTCCCTCTCCTTTTTTTAGGCTCCTATCTCTTCTCCATATATTGTATTCCTCTAGTTTTAGGGTGTCATTTGATATCCTTGATGTTAATTTTGTTTCAGTTAGGCAAACAATATATGGTTCCTTCTCTTTAATATAATCATTCATCCCTAGTAAATTAGATACCATTCCATCTACATCTGAGTACATCAACTTAATCATCTTGTTTACATACTTCTCAGGACTTGGGTCTACTACCTTCCTCCTTTCTATTCTCACCTGTTTATGTACCACTTTTGTACCTGCAATCCTATTCTATCTCTATCTATTGCCAGACGCCTCAATCCCGAACGGGGTGGCCACAAACAAATCGCCTCCATGTCACTCTGTCCCCTGCCATTTCACTACCACGCTCCCAACTCACACCCCCCTCTCTCATATACCTCTCCACTCCATCCCTCCATCTCATCCTCGGCCTCCCCCTCCCTCTCGCCCCCTCCACCTCACTCACATACACTCTCCTCGTCAATCTTTCACTCTCCATCCTCTCCACATGCCCAAACCACCTTAACGTGTTTCTCCTAACGCTTCCCATCACATCCTCAAGCACACCACAACGCTCCTTCACTTCCTCATTTGTTAGTCTGTCTCTCCATGTGACTCCACATGCTCCTCTCAAAATACTTTGTAAAAAAATGTGTTCTTCTCTTCCTCTGATCTTCCCTCATTCTTTGTTTTTGCCTCCTCCCTCTTCTCTTTTAGTAATCCCAGTTCCTCTTGAGTTAGGCACTTTTTTATCCATATATTTTGAACTCCTCCTTTTCCATAAGTTTGTTTGCATTTTTCAGTATTTCTTCCATAGTGTTTACACTCTGGAAGGTACTTTCAGAGGCCTTGATTTATTTCTCTCATATCTCTCTAGCCTTTTGTGGTCCTCTATGTCTTTCCTACAGATTTCCTCTGATACTTCCTTCAAAATGTTCATTACATTTGCCATCTCCTTTTGGTCTCTCGAAATCTTGTTTTTTTATTTCATCCTCCTGTATACCAGTGATTACTATAGATCTGTTGATGTCTGCTGTGTGTGTGTGTGTGTGTGTGTGTGTGTGTGTATTTACGTAGCTGCCTAGCTATATTTACCTAGTTATGATATACAGGAAATAAGCTATGCTCATGGGGTTCCGTCTCTGTTTCTCGATAAGTCAAATTTCGCTTTGAACTTGTAAGTTTTTAGATGATGATCTCTTGTCCAGGCTATTCCACAGGTCTATGCATCTATATGGAAAACTATATTTCTTGATATCCTTCAAGCAACTTGGCTTTTTTAGTTTCATTCCATATCCTCTTGTTACTCTCCCTTCCCATACAAACTGATCTTCTCTGACTATTTTTTCTACTCCCATCATGGCACTGAACAATGCAATTATGTTGCCCTTCTCCTACAGTCATATTGCCCCTCTCTCCAGATCTAGCTTTTCCAGCCCTTCCCTGTACGACAGATCTGCCAGGCTAGGGACCATCTTGGCTGCTGTTCTTTGTATTCTCTCCATCTTGTTTATATCATTCTTTTTATGTGGGGACCACACTACTGCCGCATATTCCAACCTGGGGCAGATCATGGCCACTATCAATTTTTTCATCATCTCCTCATCGTTTTCGTCGTTTTCGTTTTCGTTTTTGAAGGCTCCAACATGCTTGCATGTGTCGGCCTTGGTCACCTAATGGCGGCTCTCCACGCTGCTCGATCTCTGGCAGCCTCCCTATTCAGTCCCTTAACCCTTAAGTCACATTTAATGACCTCGTCCCATGTCTTTCTCGGTCTACCCCTCCCAACCCCTCCCCCAGTATTAACACCTCTCACCCTCTGTACCCAATTATCATCCCCCATCCTCTCCACATGTCCAAACCACCTCAGCCTACCTCTCCTCATCACAACACCAACACACTCCAGTCCCATCCTACCTCTCAACTCTTCCATCGTAAACCCAGCCCCCCCAGGCCTTGCACGCAGGGACGCACTGCACATCCACCTAATCATTGTCATTTCTGTACGTTTAAACCTGCGAATATCTTCTTCCTTTACTGCCCAGGTCTCACTACCATACAGCATCACACTCCTAACACATGCTGCATACAAAGACCCCTTAGCACGTAAGGGAGTCCTCTCAATGTCAGGAGAGGCAACAGCTCCCTGAACTTCTTCCAACCACTTCTCACTCTAGCAACTGAGCTAACTCCAGCCCCACCTCCGGCACATAACATGTCTCCCAAATAACAAAACTCCTCCACACACTCAAGAGACTCACCTGCAAGTTCAACCCTCTCACGCCTAACAATCTCTGCCTGCTCTCCCCGACACACCGCACACATGAAATCAGCATTATCTCGCAGTCTACCTCTAATCCATGTAATGAAATGCTACACTTATGGTAGGCATGTGATTATACATCTCTCTAGCTATCTTGTTAATGTGCTTTTCAGGTGACAAATTATCCTGGACCAGCACTCCCAGGTCCTTCTCTTCTCTCACTTTTGTGATTAGCTCATTACCCATCAAATAATTCATTGATGGTCTCTTGGTACTTTTACCCATTTCCAGTACTGTATTTTACATTTTTTTTTTGCACTGAATTTCATTTCCCACATCCAGCTCCAATCATGAATCCTATCCAGGTCCTCCTGCAACATTTTACAGTCGTCTTCAACTCATGATCTTTCCATCATCAGCAAACAGACTTGCATAACTTTCCGTTCTATCTACCATATCGTTTGCGTAAATCAGCGACATTACGGGCGCTAACACCAAGTCCTGTGGGACTCCACTAGCTACTTCCCTCCATCCAAACATCCTGTCTTTTATTACTGTCCTCAATCATCTGTCTCTCAGGTAGTCTCTCATCCACTCTGAGTGGTTCCCCTTATTTGTTCCAATTTCCACATTAATCACTTGTGGAGTACCTTGTTAAAGGCTCTCTCCAAATCAAAATACACACAATCCACCCAACTATCTCTCTCCTGTTGCAAGCCTATTGCTCTTGAGTAGAAGCTCAACAAGCTGGAGACACACAACTTTCCATTTCTGAATCTAAACTGACTCCCTGCCAAAATGTCCATCTTCTCCAGATATTTTATCCATCTGTCTTTCAGGATTCTCTCGCACAGTTTTGCGACCATGCTGGTCAGGGATACTGGTCTATATAATTCAGCGTAAAATGGTACCACACTGGCCCTTTTCCATTCCCGAGGCACTTTCTCTTCTTTCAGAGAACCCACAGTTAAACCATGAATCTTATCTACCAGTTTTCTGCATGCTCTTAGTACCATATTCAATCAGAGATCCCATCTGGTCCTGGGGCCCTCCTCACATCTTGAGTTTCCAGTAATTTGTATACTTTTTGCACTTCAATTTTTACATCTTTTAACACCACATTTCTAGTCACTCACTCCTCCACAAAATCACTTTCTCTTGTGAAGACTGATAGGAAGTATTTGTTCATTATTTCAGCTTGCATAACCACATCTTTATAGACATTTCCTTCTACTTTCAGCTTATTGATTCCTTCCTTTTGTTTCAATCTGCCATTAACAAACCTGTAAAACAATTCAGGTTCCTCCTTACATTTGTCAACTATACGTGTTTCGAAGTTTCTTTCTTCATCTCTATGTATTCTTATATATTCATTTCTAGTTCTTTTATATTCTTCCTTTGTTCTATCATTACCTCTCTCTCTCCATTTGTTCCATGCCTTCTCTCTTTCTTTTTTTGCTATCATACACCTTTTGCTGAACCTGTAATTTCTCCAGTTCTCTTTTCCACTAACTTTTGGCACATACTTTTTCCACACCCATATTATAGAAGTCTAGAGAGATATCACACTTCCGTATCTCTCTTCTTTCCCTGAATTCTCGCCAATCTGCTTGTTTGAAAAATTTTCTCAGTCCTGTAAAGTTTGCTTTCCCAAAGTTGTATCTTCCATGCCTGTATAGCTCATCTCGTCTCCCCATTTCCTTCTATCGTCTGGAACTCTATCATTACATGATCACTTCTGCCTATAGGACACAGATACTGTATTTCAGATATTCAATTGCATCAGGTTTTTTGGTTAGAATTAAATCTAGTCTTGCTGGTGTTTCATCATCTCTAAATCCTGTCTCTTCTTTGACTCACTGAGTCATTACATTGTTCATTGTTATGTTTAACAGTATACTGACCCATGAATCTTCACTACTTCCTGAGCCCCACTCCTCCCAGTTTACCTCTTTACAATTAAAGTCCCCCATCAGGATTATGTTGTTGCTTTTCTCAATCACTTTCTGTAGGTATCTAACTATGTCTGACAACATCTCCTAATATTCCTCCTCATTCCATGCCCTTGTCTTGGGAAGGACATATGCTACTGTGATGCCTCTCTTGCCTTTCTCTCTGGTTTCTATTATCATGTTTATCACTTCAGCCATACCTTCTCCCAGTTCCACACTATCCACACTTAGGCTGTTTTTCACTGCTATCATCACTCCTCCTTCCATTTTTTCTTTTCTATCTCATCTCCATAGTTAATTTCCAATCTCCCATTTGTGTTTCAATTTTCTCTCTTAGCTTGGTCTCTACAAAGCCCATAATGTCTGGCTCATTTACCCTCAAGGAATCATCTATATCCAGCCTTTCTGAGATTAGACAATCTAGATTAGCATATGCTCCTTTCAATTTTTTTGCATTGTTTTTTTATTCTGTCCTTCAATTTCTGATCCATAACTCTCCAACAGAACTTTGTCTTATCTTCCTCTGTTCTCTGGTTATTTTTTCCTTAGCTTCCTTAACAAGTTCCTTTATTTTACCTCTCTCTTCTTCATTTGCATCTCTCCTTATCCTGGTATTTTTTAAATCCCTCCTTATCTTCTGATTTCCAAATCTTCTTGATTATTTCACTTACCATGACCTGAGATTAAAATTTTACTTTTAGTGGGCTTGCCCCTCCCTCCACATATTTTCCCTGCCTAAACACTTCTTTGATCTCCTCCTCGGCTTTCTCATTTCCTTCCATAACTATTGACACTACTGCCTTCACCCCTCTCAGTTCTTCCCTTTCTCACTAGTCGTTTTTTCTTTCAAACCTGAGATAATCACACATTTTTTCTTGTCTGCTGCATCTCTGACAAGTGATTCTTTACTTTTTAGTACCTTCACCACTTACTTCTCCACCTTTTTGTGGTTTTCCTTTTTGTATCTATCTATCTATCTATTGCCAGACGCCTCAATCCCACACGGGGTGGCCACAAAAAAATTACCTCCACGTTGCTCTGTCCCCTGCCATTTCACTACCCCGGTCCCAACTCACACCCCCCTCTCTCATGTACCTCTCTGCTCCATCCCTCCATCTCATCCTTGGCCTACCCCTCCCTCTTGCCCCCTCCACCTCACTCACATACACTCTCCTTGTCAGTCTTTCACTCTCCATCCTCTCTACATGCCCAAACCACCTTAACGTGTTTCTCCTAATGCTTCCTATCATGTCCACAACCACACCACAACGCTCCTTCACTTACTCATTTGTTAGTCTGTCTCTCCATGTGAGTCCACATGCTCCTCTCAAATAACTCATTTCCACTGCTCTCACTCTTGACTTCTGTCCTTCCAGCAGAGTCCAAGCTTCACTTCCATATGTTAGAGATGATATCACAATACTGTACTGTCATGTAACAACTTTTTTCCATGCTCACCTCCCTGTTTCTTATCACTGCTTTCAAGGAACCAGCAACCTTCCTTCCCTGCTGCACCCTTTCAAGCACTTCACCCTCCAGACTTCCATCCTTACTCATCACACTACCCAAGTACTTAAATGCACTCACATTCTCCATATCCTCCCCATCCAATCTCACTGTACATTCACTGGCTTCACTTCTCTCGAAGACCATCACTTTACTCTTCCCTACATTCACCTTTAGACTCTGTTTCTTACACACACTCCCAAACTCCTTTTTCTGTTGTTCTAAAATCTCCTTAAGACTTATTTTATCTTCCTGTTGAGTTTTCTTCCACCCCTTGTGGTGTTCTTGGATTTCCTTGATACATTCCTTGTGCATCTTAGTTTTAGATTCAAGCTTGTCAAGTTTACAGTTTATCTTGTTCCTTTCCTCCTCCAGCCTCTTATTTTTCCATTTAAGCTGTTTTATTTCACTTGTGGCTGATTCATTACTCGTTTTTAATTCAGACAACTTTCTCTCCTGGTCAGCACTGCGTGAGTAGACACCTTCTCTCCTGGTCAACACTGTGTGAACAGACACTTTCTCTCCTGTCAAAACTGATTGAGAAAACGCTCTGTAACTTATTTCTCAACTCCCTTATCTCCCTCTCCTGTTTCAAGGTTCGTTATTGTAATTCACTAATTACTGCCTGAACGTCCATTCGTTTTTGAAGGCTCCAACATGCTTGCATGTGTCTCTCCATGTTGCTCGATTTCTGGCAGCCTCCCTGTTCAGTCCCTTAACCCTGAGGTAACACTTCATGACTTCGTCCAAGGTCTTTTTTGGTCTAGCCCTTGCAATCCCACCCCTAATATTAACGTATCTCACTTTCTGCACCCAATTGTCATCCTCCATCCTCTCCACATGCCCAAACCACCTCAATCTACTTCTCATCACAACACCAATACACTCCAGTCCCATCCTACCTCTCAACTCGTCCATCGTAAATCTAGATCACCAGGCCTTGCACTCAGGGACACACTGCACATCCACCTAGCCATTGTCATTTCTGTATGTCTGAGCCTATGAATATCCTCTTCCTTTACTGCCCAGGGCTCACTACCATACAGCATTAGACTCCTAACACATGCTGCATAAAAAGATCCCTTAGCAGAGAAAAAAAGGAAAATGTTCCCCCGAGCTAGACCTTATTAGATCATATAGCCCTCCTGGCATGGCAGCTACTGGGTGTGGCTCGAACTCATGACCCCCCCAGTCCCAAGTTCGACGCTTTACCACTGAGCCACCCTGTCCCTTTAGCAAAGAAGGAAAGCCCTCTCAATGTCAGGAGAGGCAACAGCTCCCTGAACTTCTTCCAACTACTGCTTGCTCCAGCCACAGAGCTAGCTCCAGCCCCACCTCCAACTAACATGACTCCCAAATAACAAAACTCTTCCACACACTCAAGAGACTCACCAGCAAGTTCAATCCTCTCATGCCTGACAATCTCCACTTGCTCTCCCCGGCACACCACACACATAAAATCAGCATTTTCTTGCAGTCTACTTCTAATACCACTATATCTCTTATGCACCAACTTATCACAAATACTGAACAAGATGGAATTACTTCCCATGCCCTTGTGGCAAATTGCACATGGCCACTCTCCCTCTTTTTCGACAGTACTGCCACCAACACTAGATATCATCACTTTTGTTTTATCCGCATTTACTCTTAAGCCCTTGTGCCTCATACCATCCCTCCCTTCCTTTCATTCTCTGCAATTAACACCAGATCATCAGCATACAACATCTCCCATGGAAGTCCATTTCTGAAGTCACGTAAGAGGGCTTCAAGTATCATGATAAACAACAAGGGACTCAAAATTGACCCATGATGCACACCAACATTCACAGAAAACTCATCATTCAAATCTCCATTTACTCTTCCCTGAGTGCGAGCACCCACATACATGGCCATAACCACCCTAACCAGCCACTCCTTGATCCCAAGCTTTCTCATTGTCCATTTCATCACCTTTCTAGGAACTCTGTCAAAGGCTTTCTCCAAATCAACAAAAATAAAGTACAGTTCCCTTTTCTTTCCTATATATTTTCCCTGAAGCTGTCAAACAATGAATATGGCTCATACCTGTTTTAATTCCTGAGTATTCTTCTCACCCATTTTCTCCACACTTGCTACTCTTGTTTGGTTCATTTTGATACTTCCGCTGTTTTGGTCTTCATTGGAGAAACCCGCAAACTCACACTCACTGGATGTAAACAATGGACTGCTTCTCTCCACTATGGCACAATCATACAAAATTAAAACCTGTCACTGTGTTTTGCTCCTATTTGACTGAGACCTCCTTCTTATTTTCACTCAAATGAGGTGGGATCAACACTCACGCATGCAATTCGCATATTCACAATAAGCATGATTCCTTTTCGCCGCTGATTTAGCATTATTTTCCAACGATCAGCATGGAGCTCCGCCGCTGACGACATCCTGTGTGTGTGTGTGTGTGTGTGTGTGTGTGTGTGTGTGTGTGTGTGTGTGTGTGTGTGTGTGTGTGTGTGTGTGTGTGTGTGTGTTTGCATAACTCACCATCATTTGCTGAGAGTGGTGCTGGAGTCTGAGCATCTAGGTCCTGAGGCAACAGCTCGAGGGAACTCCACTTGTGTAGTGCAGTGCTCTCCTCAAGCTCCTCTGTAGGGCCAACACAAGGTCAGGCACACATACACACACAGTCACATTCTTGTTGGCTTCAGAGAATTCATAACACTGTTTCCTATGTATTTATTTTCAACAAATATCTCATAAATACCCTCTGGCATGTTACAGATGCAAGTTAAATAACAGTAACACACAGGGGAGCACTGAAGTGTAATAAGCAAAATAAACTGCTGAGGAAGAAGTGCTACAAAGTTTCATATGCCAACAAGAACAAAAAAGGATGGAGCAAATATCGTGAAGAAGAGGACAATAGCTAATAAACTGGCCATCTGAAATTACACAGCATATTATGGCACTATCAAAATGATTATAATAACATATGATGAGATGTTTTATTTCAATTCATATAAATATGAAGTATCATTCATATTCTACTCTTGTGAGCTTACTTTTTCCTCTCACATCCTACTGGTGTCAAAGTCTGATAAAAAATACTGATAATGTTACTAACCAATCAGCTTATTAATGTTAAATCTTATTTTATACTCTTTAGAGAATATTGTGTAAATGGGTAAATTAAATGATATTTATATTCTACCCTGTCCACAATCAAATAATTATTCTTTAAATATACAGTTTGTAAAAACAGAGCTCTTCATAATACATTACCATCCTGAAGAAGTGAAGAAAGTTATTAACAGAAAGAAATTTCAAACAAAAAGGAAAAAGTGAAACAGAAAACCAGGTAAACTTGGTTAACTTATTGAAGCAGCCAAATCACAACTCAGAATACATCAAGAAAGCTGGAACTGCCCCTGCAGATAAAAAGCCATGTACAGGACTCCCCATCAATGCAGTCTGTTGGCTTGTATTAAAGCCTCCATCCAGGCATATTCAATTTAATGTTCAGTTGCCTCAAACTGTTTCTTTTCTCCTCTGTGATTTTTGGTGCACATTTGGCAAAGCTTACGTGGCAGTACAATGGTGAGAGAGAGAGATAGGGATGAGGAACAAAAATATTTGAGAGAGTGAGAGGAGTATGTGAGGAGAAAATAACTTAGAGGCAATGATATCATGGTCTGTTGGTCACACAGGTCCCAAGGAGAGCAGAGTGTTGGAGATGATGATGAAAATTATGTGGCAGTGGTGCAGTGCAAGAATAAGTGCATAAATTAATACACATTGTCTGAACCATGCAGACAAACTTGCATTCTTTCACACACTTACGCCAGAACTGCAACTGCCATAAGTACAACCGAAAGTCATCACAGAGGGAATGGAATACCCTGAGGCAATGGTACATGTGTGAATTTCTGTGAAACAAAAACTTTTTACTGCAGCATTTAAAAAATGGAAAGAGCTGCATTTAAAAAAATCCAGAGGTAATGTCGTATGTTCTGCCTGGTCTTCAATCACTAATGATAGCAATCACCAAGCATAAACTTTTACATACACAGCCAAGGTTTAACTACAAGTACAGGACTACCTCTAATGTTAAATGCTGGAAGAAAAATGCTAAAATATGTAATTGGTTAAACTAAGAATCACTTACAGGACTAATTATATCTGTTCCTAGAGAAATATTATCACAATACAGTTTCAGCTTAAGGGTATGCATCAAAGGCTTAAAGATAATAGCACCGTAAACTTAAAAGCAAAAGACTACTGAAATATGATGTTTAATAATGCTTCAGCCACTTCAACCCAGAGACAGTTTTTTGCATATTATTCCTGTTGCTATAAGACAATTTGATTCAGCCTAGGAAAGTCCCCTAGTTGTGAAGGGGTTAATGAACATTATACAGTATCTAACTCCTCCAGTTTGAAAAATCTACCCTACACTGAATAGCATCAGGAGGCTGCAAATTTGTAATTAAAATTAGGTTACTGAACTGAATGGATTAACTACACTACATTCTTGCCAAAAATAATTCAAGTTTCTGCACCTACAGTACTGAATTCTCTAAAAAGTCAACATATAGTGAATTCAAATGTGTGATAAATGTGAAAAGCTTCAAATTTGTATTCTTCAAAAGGTATTATAGAGTAAAATATATGATGAATGTGGAAAGTTTAAAAATTGCATTATACTATAGTACTAAAACCTCATTAATACAGACAGTTATTAAGACCATACAATGAAGATGTTTCTTATATATAACATATAAAAGTTGAGTTAAACAGCCAATTTATGATGCTTATAATCATGTCCATTTTGGTAGTTAATGAAAGACAGGTAAGAAAAGCCACACTCCCAATTCAGGTGAAGGGAAACAGCAGCAACAGGAGCAAGACCAGCGCAACACAACACCAAACAATGCACAGCAAATAAATGAATATACAGCAAATGCAAACAAAACATGTCACTGGTAGAGAAAGTCAATATTCCTTCACATAAATGTTGAAGTAGCATCAAATACAGCAAGTTCTCAATACCAGTCACCTTTTTTTAAGCTCCTTTTTGTTATTATGTCCACAGTGAAATAATAAAATTTGTCATAAATTTCCACTGGTTTCTGTAAGGATGGATTGCTGGCTTTGCCTACTTTTTGGCAACATGTATATGGAAAAGTTGTAAAATTTTAGAACATATCCTTGATTTATGAGACTTACTGTACAAGCAAAAGCCACTGATATAAAAAGCCATTATTTACTTCTGTAAGTGCTGATACAAGAACTTAGATACAGTATGATTACAGTATTTAATATGCATTTGTTATCTTTATGAGAACAGAGTGGTGTGCAAGTGGAGTATCTTGAAATAACTATTTTTGAAGAAAGAGGTGCTTTCACTCCACTATGCTTAAAAATAAGAAAATATGTCCACAGTTCCAGAAAAGTTTTAAACATTTTGTTGATCAATGATGAAAGCCATGTCTAGCTCTCTAGCAAGGATGCATAGTCAACCAAGTTATCTTAGCAGCTTAATATTCACTTTTCTGGAGACATTGTTATGAGGTGGCTATGTCTTGATTGCTCCACTACTTCCAGTCTTTCCATTCTGTGCTATGTGTTCTCAGTTCCTACATTAAACTTTCACTTCACCATTGAGTGAAAAAAACAGGAAACTCATTTCAGCTATGCTCCAATCAGTAACCACATTCTGAACTTTCTGCATTATTACAACCAGATTCTCTTCTTTTTGAAGAAATTTAAAGTGAAAGCACCTCCCTCCTCTAAGTCAGACTCTGGTCTCTTTACGATGGAAGGTGTTTTTTGGGTGCCTCCACAACTGCCTTAACAAAGAAAAATAAGTTGCTACTTTGCAAAAACTCATGATACAGTAGCCATTCTTGCATTAATAACTTTAGGATATGCATGCATGAAGCTGCCTAAATGGCCCCTGCATCTGGCATGACACTGTTGAGCACTTTCTGCATCAGTATGCAAGGCAGCGTAGTCTTTTCACTCTGAATTCCTGATACTATACTAACTCAAACAACAAACTGTAACACAAACACAGTAATAACATATGAACTTCTCTGGAACTTCCCCCAAGGCTCAAATTACGATTTCCTTTAGGACTTCCACAGCCAGAGAATAACCACAACACTCCAACCAGTCAACATCCACTACTATTTCCTCCTGACACATTCAAGAATTCTCCCCCAGTATCCCTGCTTGTCGTAAGAGGCGACTAAAAGGGTTGGTGGTGGGTTAGTGCCCCACCCCGTAAAAACAACTAACTAAAAATACGAACAAGAGGACCAGGACTGATCAAAAGTTGACAAAAAAGGACCAGACAAAGGATGTGGTAAAGATTCCAACATGGAATGTAAGGGGTATGAATGATGAGGTGAAAGAGAGAGAGATTATACAGGTGCTTGAGAGTGCAAAAGTGGGTATATGTGGAATGACTGAAACTAAATGGCAAGGTGAGAGTGTGAGAGAATGGGAGTATGGATGGGGTATATGTGCGGGAGTGGGTGAGAATGAGAGGGTGAAAGAGAGAGTGTGTATTGCTGTGAGCAACAGATGGAAGGAGAATGTAAGAAAGTATGGATCAGTTGGGTCAAGGATTGTGTGGGTAAGAGTGAAAGTTGGACTACAAATGTGGGCAATTGTGTGCGTGAATGTGCCAAATCAAGATCGCGTAAGTAGAGTCAGAGAAGAGTTCTGGACATATGTGGAAGCCTGCTTGGAAAAGTTTGAAAGGAATGAGAGAGTGTTTCTGATTGGAGATTTGAATGGAAAAGTAGGGAATGAGAAGGTGGATGGAGTGGTTGGTGAGTGGGGTGTGCCTGCAGAGATGGATGAGAATGGCAGTGCTTTAGTGGACATTTGTGCTGGGAGGGGGTTGATGTTAGCTAATACCCTCTTCAGGCACAAAATGATCCATAGGTATACATGGCGATTGGTGAGAAGGGTGGACGGTGGAATGAATGAACGGAAGGCAGTGATTGACTATGTGTGTGTGGATGAAAGGATGAGAAGTTGTGTAATGGATGCAAGAGTATATAGAGGTTGGGGGAGTGGACTTTCTGACCACCACTTGGTGGTGGCCAAAATCAGAATCCAAACAAGATGGAGGAAGAGAAGGAGGGAAGGACAAGAGGAAGTAGTTGTTACAAGGAGGGTAGAAAAGTTAGAGGAGGATGGAATAAAGGCTGAATATAAAAGGGAAGTGGAGGAGCGATTGGGTAAATATAGATTGGAGCAGATGGGGCACGTGGAAGGTGTGTGCAAGATATTCACAGAAGAAATCTGTGCAGCATGTGAGGTGGTGTGTGGGGTGAAGAGAAGACGAAAGGGGGTTCAGGGAACAGCATGGTGGACTGAAGAGGTGAGAGAGGCTGTGGCACAAAAGAAGGAAGCATATAATGAGTGGATGAGGAACAGGGGCGTCGAAGAGGCTGAGAGACGGACGAGAGAGTTATATGTAGAGAGGAGGAGACAGGTGAAAAGATTAGTAAGAGAGAGTAAGAAGAGAGTGGATGAGGAATATGGAAGGAATTTGAGTGCAAAGTGGAGGGAATGTAAGAAAATGTTCTGGAAGGAGGTAAAGAGAGCTAGACAGGGTGCCAACAAAGTCAGTGAGGGTGTGAAAGATAAAAATAGTAGATTACTAGTGGAGAAGGGAGGAAAAGTAAACAGATGGAGAGAACACTTTAATGAACTGTTGAACATAGAGAATGAAAGTAATGCAAGTATAAGTGGCTGGCGAATGGCGGGGAGAAGGAGAGTTGTGAGAAGAGAGGAAGAAATCAGTAGGATGGAAGTGGTGGAAGCAATGAAGAAAGTTAAAATGGGGAAAGCCCCAGGAATTGATGGAGTGTGTGGTGAAATGCTGAAGCATGGGGGAGAGATAGTAATAGAATGGATGTGGAAGGTGTGCAGATTGGCTTGGGAGGAGGGTAGAGTCCCAGAGGATTGGAAGTCAGGTATAATTATTCCCCTGTACAAAGGAAAAGGAGAAAAAGCAGTGTGTGGTAATCATAGGGGCATTTGCCTTCTCAGTGTAATAGGAAAAGTATATGGAAGGATACTTATTGATAGAGTTAGGGAAATAACAGAGGAATTAGTTGGAGAAGAACAAGGAGGTTTTAGGAAGGGAAGAGGTTGTGTAGACCAGATATTCATTCTTAGATCCTTAGTGGAAAAGTTTCTAGAGAAGGGCAAGAAGTTGCATGCAGCTTTCATGGATCTGGAGAAAGCATATGACAGGGTGGATAGACAAGGATTGTGGAAGGTATTAAGAATATATGGAGTGGATGGGAAGTTGTTGAAGGCAGTGAAGAGTATGTATGAGGGTGCTAAGGCTGCAGTGCGTGTGGATGGCAAACTGAGTGAATCTTTCCATTTGAGGGTTGGATTGAAACAAGGATGTGTCATGTCTCCATGATTGTTCAATCTGTACATGCATGGGGCTATAAAAGAGATACAAGGTCAGGCAGTGGATGTTGGAGCAGCCCTAGTGAGAGAGGGCAGTGTTTGGAAACTCCCTGTACTGTTGTTTGCAGATGATATTGTGTTGTTGAGCGAAGACGAACGGGAGCTGCAAGGCTTGGTAGATGAGCTGGGAGAGTGTGTAAGAAACGGAATCTAAAGGTGAATGTAGGGAAGAGTACAGTGATGGTCTTTGAGAGAAGTGAAGCCAGTGAATGTACAGTGAGATTGGATGGGAAGGATATGGAGAATGTGAGTGCACTTAAGTACTTGGGTAGTGTGATGAGTAAGGATGGAAGTCTGGAGGGTGAAGTGCTCGAAAGCGTGCAGCAGGGAAGGAAGGTTGCTGGTTCGTTGAAAACAGTGATAAGAAACAAGGAGGTGAGCATGGAAGTGAAAAAGTTGTTACATGACAGCATTGCGATACCAACTCTAACATATGGAAGTGAAGCTTGGACCCTGTTGGAAGGACAGAAGTCAAGAGTGAGAGCAGTGGAAATTAGTTATTTGAGGGAGCATGTGGGCATGTGGAGTCACATGGAGAGACAGACTAACAAATGAGGAAGTGAAGGAGCATTGTGGTGTGGTTGTGGACGTGATAGGAAGTGTTAGGAGAAACACGTTAAGGTGGTTTGGGCATGTGGAGAGGATGGAGAGTGAAAGACTGATGAGGAGAGTGTATGTGAGTGAGGTTGAAGGGGGTAGAGGGAGGGGGAGGCTGAGGATGAGATGGAGGGATGGAGTGGAGAGGTATATGAGAGAG
>JAGKTI010000128.1:85602-131472 GCA_018397915.1 Birgus latro
CAAATTCCTCATCCACTCTCTTCTTACTCTCTCTTACTAATCTTTTCACCTCTCTCCTCCTCTCTACATATAACTCTCTCTTCCATCTCTCAACTTCTTTGACGCCCCTGTTCCTCATCCACTCATTATATGCTTTCTTCTTTTGTGCCACAGCCTCTCCCACCTCTTCAGTCCACCATGCTGTTCTCTGAACCCCCTTTCGTCTTCTCTTCACCCCACACACCACCTCACATGCTGCACAGATTTTTTCTGTGAATATCTTTCACACACCTTCCACGTCCCCAATCTGCTCCAATCTATATTTACCCAATCGCTCCTCCACTTCCCTTTTATATTCAGCCTTTATTACATCCTCTTGTAACTTTTCTACCCTCCTTGTAAGAACTACTTCCTCCTGTCCTTCCCTTCTTCTCTTCATCCATTTTGTTTGGATCCTGATTCTGATTGCCACCAAGTGGTGGTCAGAAAGTCCACTCCCCCAACCTCTATATACTCTTGCATCCATTACACATCTCATCCTTTCATCCATACACACATAGTCAATCACTGCCATCCATTCATTCCGTTCACCATCCACCCTTCTCAACACCCGCCATGTATACCTATGGATCATTTTGTGCCTGAAGAGGGTACTAGGTATCACCAACCCCCTCCCGGCACAAAAGTCCACTAAAGCACTGCCATTCTCATCCATCTCTGCAGGCACACCCCACTTACCAACCACTCCATCCACCTTCACATTCCCTACTTTTCCATTCATATCTCCAATCAGAAACACTCTCTCATTCCTTCCAAACTTTTCCAAGCACGCTTCCACACTTATCCAGAATGCTTCTCTCACTCTACTCGATCTTGCGTTGGCGCATACACACACACAATTGCCCACATTTGTAGTCCAACTTTTACTCTTACCCACACAATCCTTGACCCAACTGATCCATACTCTCTTATATCTTCCTTCCATCTGTTACTCACAGCAATACACACTCCTGCTTTTGCCCTCTCATTCTCACCTACTCCCGTGCATATACCCCATCCATACTCTCATTCTCTCACACTCTCACCTTGCCATTTAGTTTCAGTTAGTCCATATATATCCACTTTTGCACCCTCAAGCACCTGTACAATCTCTCTCTCTTTCACCTCATTATTCATACCCCTTACATTCCAAGTTGCAATCCGTAACAAGTCCTTTGTCCGGTCCTTTGTTGTCAACTTTTGATCAGCCCTGGTCCGAGGCTTCTTGTTCGTATTTTTATTCAGTTGTTTTACAGAGTGGGGCACTAACCCACCACCAACCCTTTCAGTCGCCTTTTATGACAAGCAGGGATACACACACACACACACACATATATCCATATATATATATATACACATGTATACAGTATATACATGTTCTTCTGACCTAGACACTTTAGTAAGAATTAAACAATAACAGTAACCGGTTCTGCATGCATATTCATTCAGCATCCCCACAGGCTCAGGAAGCTTCTAGCTCGAGAAAACCCACAATCGGATTTTATTTCAGTCTCTATGGCTGGCTGTGCAGCCATCCTATAACTCTCTGGGGCACTAATGATATGTACAACCTTAAAAAGGAATCAATGGCATTACAACACTTCTGTATCATCCTATTTCCTAAATGCACTGTAGCAGTCACGAAAAGATATACTGTATGTTGTATATGCTAATTCCATTCCATCACAATCGTCACATGAATAATGTATGCCAGTATAACACTTCATCTAAAATATAAAGATGGTTGCATGATGAAAAACCTTAGTAAATAGAGTACTGAACACCAAAGACAATGGTATAATTACCCCAACAAATTATAATATCAGTCCAGTACAATACAAACTCTTTTAAGTATGGAACAATGTTGTGTAAATTCTCTTTCTGAAGAGGGTAAGAGAGAGTTTACACTCAGTAACTACAATGAAAGCCAAAACTTACATCAGGAATAAGGATTTAGATCAGAGGGGTAGGTTAAGTTGCCACATTATTCTACAGCTCAAGGGAAGAAACATCAGAATTCAGGCTTGGTATGCTATTCTAAGGATGGACACATGTTTAGAAACAGATAGAGTATAGAGATTATCAGTGCAGCACTAACTTTCTTGAGTATTTCATCATCACGAAACAGCAGAAGAGGAAATAACAGACTTCTGAAACTTAGAATAAATGTTGCACACAAGCAACTTATGGTCTACCTATGAATAACTGCAGAGGAGCTAAGCTATTAGGCAACTAGTGAGATAGGGAAGGAGAGAGAACATAACTCAGAGCCAACAGCAAGAAGATCAGGCCTGCGGTCCACATTCTCATTGGTTAAGGTCCCTTGCACTTCTTCCTCACCAACTTATTTCTGTAAATGGCACATTAATATTCTCATCCATGTTATTTATGCAATCTGTGACAGTATTACCAAAATGTAAATTTCATACAAGGGAATACTAAAGTGTGGTGTTCAAAATAATTCACTAAGAGGTGCTATAAAGCCTCTGATGTAATTCAGAATATGAACCTAACTCTCACTCACATATACAGTGCTAGGTGCACTAACATACCTTGCCCAGTATTCTCATGAGCTGAGAAGGCTTACCAACACCTTTTTCTTAATTATTTATTTTGCATGTTACACCTTAATAATCCCTTAGAATCTCTTGTCTATTACTGATATAATTTTCACACTGACACTCTTTGCAATGATAGCATACATAAGGATATTTCCAGTGCTCAGCAATAAATCAGCAAGAAAAAAAGTGCTCAAGAACCTTCTTAATCGATAAGAACATGGGCCCTTCACACATGCAGAGGTTAAGAAAATGTTAAAGAAAAGAAGAGAGAGAGTTAAAGAAGGAGAGAGACAGGGAAGAAAGGACACCTCAGTACATACCCTTGATTATGGGGATGGCTGACCCTGCACAAAACAAACAGATGAGGCAGTCAGACATGAGAGAAGACATGCAATATGTCAATTGTGAAAAAAAAGGTAAATAAATCCACTACCTGGCTCAACCTGACAAGGCAAGATGAGAACACAGGCACTCACAATAGTTCTGGAGCCACTCTAACCTAGTCACTAGGGGGGGAGGGAAAAAAAAAAAACTAGTACAGTATCTAGACTGAGCGAAAGAGAAAAGTGTGTAAATGGTTGAAAGAGGAAACAGATCTAGTTTACTCAAGCATGCAGACTGTAAATGTGGGACAGAGTGGAGAAGTTTGTGTTGATAAAACTTATAGTTTACTGAAAGGTCTGTGAAACTTGTGATTGAAAAAAATCAATACAACAGTTTACTGAAAGTTCTGTACATGAAGTGAGACCCAGTGCATACAATAAACTGTGAAACCTGGACTGGGAATCAGTAAGTAGATGAGGCAAAGTATGTGGAATATGTGTGAATGGTGATTTTAGGTGATTTCAATAACTGTTTTGAGTAAGGATGTTACAGTATTATGTGGAGCAAATTTAAAGCATAAAATAATGATCGGTATGCAGAATGGAACTTGGCATGAAAAACTGTGACTATACAGTATGTACAGTATGCTTAGTTCACTTTACTGATGTCAGAAATGAAATTATGGCAGAATGAATTAAAAATTCCTAAAACCTTGCACAAATAAAGATGTACATTACAAGAATATATGTTCAAACTTTGAAGTATAAATGAGAAAAGCTAAAATCTAATTCCATAGGCATGAAAGATACTGACAGATGCTTAAGAACTGTAGAGTCAAAAAAATGAGTAACGCAGACGATGGGGACTAGACAAGGACCATGTTACTCAAACACGGATTCCTCAAACAATATGTCTGCATGTATAATGGTACTGTACAATGTGTTTTGGCGATTTTCCAAAACTCTCACTTTCACCCTTTTTTACCATCCTACCCCACATAATTTACCCCTTACTTATACCGGCCATCAAGTAAAACACTGAAAGAGATATAACTATTGTAATTAAGAATATGAATGGTATTAAAACAGCATTAACAAAAACAAAAGTTAGGATGGGTACCCGTGTGTTGTTGATGCATGGCTCCGTGGCACTCCCCCCCCCCTCAAACCCCCCATGTTGTTGTTGTAATTGTTGAGATGTTGCTGCTCCAGCACTTCCTTCTTCAACATCTAAATCAAATCTTTCGAAGTCCAGGGCTGAAACAACTGAATTGACCCCGTTGTCAGAGGTGATGTACCCGGAGGTACACGTGGCGAGTCTTGTGGGTTACGTCACTGCAAGTGACTTTCAAACTGCATTGCCTGGCCACCTGACATTTCCCGCGTAAGCTCGAGATTTTCCCCATGTTGATCATGACCTGTCGCATTATGCTGACCGTGTTAGAACAAAAACACATTACTCAACCACGCATTACTCAAGGACTGACTGCATAGGTATTTTTACATTACTATAGTACAGAAATATCCTAAAACATTCAATACCTGTGGTATTTACTACAATACATAAATAAGAACATGTAGATTTCCTTTAATTATCTGGTCACAGAAGGGCACTGCTATCCTGGAACTGTTTTCAGTATACAATATATTTATACTGTATACTGTACATACAACTGAAAATTATAGATGCCTCTCCAATGCAGGGATGTAATCCCTCTTCATATCGTTTATGTGGACCTGTCACTATTTAACCCCTTCAACCTGATGATATATTCCTCCACTTCATTCTTGCCATTTACAGGAAATTTTATTTAACTCAGGATGGACCTCCAGCTGTGATGGGTTATGGTTGCTATATCTTCAGCTCAAAAGGTTGCTTCTGTGTTTAACAAAAATCATTGGGGGGGGGGGAAGGAATCGACTAAAATACTGATACACTTGTTGATCCACCAGTTGTTTACTGTGAATTATATGAAGCACAGCAATGAATTAAGCCCTAATCTGGACAAAGTTTGTGACCAAATATGATGGTAATTATGGGAAAAAAACAATAGTTTTTTTTATTGTTCTGATTAACTTAAGGTACAGTACAAGTGCAGGATGAAGAGCAAGAATGCATTGAGAAATACTGTATGCAGAATTTACTTCATGCTGGATGTTCTGACAATTTCAACCCAATAAACAAATTAAGCAAAGAACAGGAAAGAGATAAATGACTCTTGGTGAACAAAATCCATCACCCAATCCAATCTATTGCCATTCCATCAAGAAGATAGGGATCCAGGATTAGACTGTTCAGTCCAGGTCTTTAAGATGGCAGGTTACTGGTTATTCACCTCTTAGTTGCCAATAAATCTCAACCACCCCTCAAAATTCAACTCTTACAATCCACGACCGGTTGGAGTGCCATAACTCAACTGACCACCAAACATGTGAAACTTGTATGATGGGAGCTGGCCTAATACACTACAGTAGTACACAGCATAACAGCATAATAGCCCAACCTCTTCTGGTGATCAATGAAACATCAGAATATACAATATGACCCTACCTCCAAATAGTGTATAAAGATACTCAATTAATGTCTCCTGTTTGATATATAGACAGTATTTTATGGATCAGATCACAAACAAGGAGTCTAACACTGATGCTCCGAAAGAAGTGCTACATATCTCCAAAGCCCTTTAGAACAAACCTAAAGTACAATTAAAGTTTTATGACAAAAACTTGTGTGATGCAACATGTGTAACAAAGAAGCAAAGCTAAATATAACCCTTTCCAACTGCACAACAGATATATTATATACCTGTTGCCAATAATTGTAAACTGTAATACATGTAAAAAGGACAGCAGTGTCATTTAATAGAATCTTTAGTTTGTTGCACAAAAAATGAAAAACTAAAATCCCTGACAACAAAATTCATAAATTATTGTGCTAATACAATGTACAGGATCTTGCTCAAAAACTTTTGTTTCCTAATGTCATATATGAGCTCCTAGGAGCAATGGATTAAGCATGCATCTAATGCTTGTTCTAGAAAATAAATAAGATAAAGTGTTAGCTTTTACTGCATGGCAACAAACACAAAGATTCTATACATTCAATTGCAAAAACACTGATCACAGAGCTGAAAAGCATAGAATATGTGCACCCAACAAATAAAGACAGAAGGAAGGAGAAGAAAGAACTAAAATAAAGGCACCTTTCATGTGACAGTCAAGAAAAATCAGTTATGCTGGAAATAACTATGGTGCTGAGAGTGTGCTGAGAAGAACAGAAGATAAGGTTATCATATATGTGCTGATGATACTGTACCAAGGTACTCTATGAAGTAGAACCAATTCTCTTGAGCTGAGTGCAGTACACATGTCTCCTACCAGAATACAGTACACGTCTCGTACCAATACCGGGTACAAACAAACATGGCTTACAATGCTGAGAGGAAAGGGAGACTCAAACATGTAGGACAACAATGGCACAACATGAATGTAATCTTGGTCCTGCTGTTGTATGGAGTGTGGAAGTTCACTTGTGTAATGCCAGTGCAAAAATATCCTCACTCTCTGACATGAAGAAATTCATACAAAAGTAACTTTAACTTCAGCAGAATCTTTGGGTGGGTGTAAAATATTTTAGCTTTCATCCATCCATCCATCCATCATCCAATCCAATTTCGCCCCATAAGGAGCCTAGGAACTAGGGGTTAGGCAAGTGGATCCTGACATTTTAGATGAGAGTGACCAGCCTCACTCATCTCTGAGTGGCATTATACAAGCAATAAACCCCAACCATCCCTTGGATATAAACCTACACTGGCTCAATCTGATTGGAGCACCTTAATTACCCACTAAGCCACCAGGCTCCATTTATATGCTTACCACCCAGCATAGTAAATGGTTTCATGGTGTACAGGAAACCATTTGGCTTGTCACTCAGTGTAGAGTCACCCACTGGCAAAAGGAAGAAGAAAGAATGAAGGAAAGAGACAGAGGAGGGAGTGTAAAGGCACCTGTAGGCAGAAGAAACAGGAAAGGATGAAGTAAAGAAATACAGAAAAGGAAGGATGGAAGAGAGGAAAGGGCAGACACCCAAAGCAGCACTACATCGAGTGAGTGGATGGTGAGCACCCCCACCTGTTTTAATGAATATATTTGTTTTAGTAATAATGGTATGAATATGTACTGCAAAGTTTAGTTAGTTTTCCTGATATCACAAATAAAATTTTTTGCTTTTTCTTCATGAAACACCAACTCCTAACCTGAGTCAAAAACAGTTCCCAAGGTATAGTTGTCTAAAAGAGACCATATAAGGTGTTGCTGGCTATGCTTAACCCTTTCCATGTGGTGACACTGTTTTACAGTTTATGCTTGGTACTTTTTTTTTTTTTTAAGGGATGACCCCTAGTGGAGAAAGGGTTAATCTAGGTAATATCTAACCCCACGAGTTTGAACATTCTTTTATGAGCTGAATAAAACTGTTCTGATATATCAAAGAAAAAATCATCGGATTCAAAGGATTAACCTATTTATAACCTAACTCCTTGATCCTGAAGGAGGTGGCCATGAAAAGTCACATCCAATTGCCCTATTTCTGCAATTTCACCATTAGGCTGCCCTCCCTCCATCTCACACCACCTACAAATCATCCTTGGCCTCCCTCTCTCTCTCTACCTAACTGACATGCTCATAATAATTTTAGGCTTGCTCTACAATAACTTCACTTTTCTATTATGTGTTAATTTACCTAAAGAGAGAGGGCTGCTGTGGTCAATTAGAAAAGGAGCAACAATGAACTTGCTTAACCCCTTCAATCTGATGATGTATTTTCTACCTTACTCTCACTACTACCAGATGATTTTTTTAACACTCTGAGAGGTGTCTTGAAGTAGAGGGGTTAATGGAGGCTATATTTAACCTCCTCATCTCACAAAGCCTCTCCTAAGATAAATTACCTGGTGGAAGTAAGAACAAAACAGGAACTACCTTACCAGTCTGGAGGAGTTAGTTTTGCATAAATTACAAGAAAAATCACTGGAATGCTCCTACATGAGAAAGGGCAGTCATAAAGTACCATGCTATGTACAAAAGGCAAATTGTGAGGCCACTATTTCGAACTTTCCCTAAAGATAACTATCACTAACTCTTCAATCCAATAACACATAGCATATTTTCCATTGTTCTTACTATCTCCAGACTATTTAATTAAACTTATGGGACACCTCCTGTAGTGACGAGAGTAATGATTATTATATCTACCCACCAAAGTACAAAAAGTCTCTATAAAGTTGAATACATCATGTAGCTTGAATAAAATCTAAGGGCACGTTACTGGAATGAAGAGGTTAAACTATACTATCCAGTCTTCTAAAATGAAGAAAACTGAAACAGACCTCAAACTGACAAAACTCTAGAGGCCTGATGTCTACTATAAACACCCCTACACCTGCACAGTGACTGTCAACACCTCACTTGACTCAGTAGTGGAAAAAATGTTAAATACATACAACACAAACACAAAATACAATAAGATGTAATGCATCAATTAGCTTTAAAAGTCAGTTTAAGCAAAAGTTTGTAAAATAATTTTATATAAATTGCAAATAGAAAACATAGAACACTGATTTGCAGACCATAAAAATATTTATAAATTTATATCTTAATTTAGGATTTAAAATACCTCACAATTATTTACCAAAGTACCATTAAGAATGAATTAACTAATGTTAAATTGAAGCAGAAAAGTTAATGCTTTACAACAAATGGCAAATTTTTTTAGCAAACACAAGTAAGAGCAATCAAAGAGAGCACAGACTGAGCTTAAGTAATGTTGATATCAAAACATGAACGTGGAAAGCAAAGTGGTATTAGTAAAAAGTAAGTCAGTGTGGATGATGGAAAAATGTGGTGAATGCAGGCAATGGAGTGGTTGAAGAAAAAGGGCAGAACACTAACATTAACAGCACCTTGGCAAAGTGTAGGAATGGCAACAGCATTAGTATGCTGTGTTGTACTGGTCCAGTGATGAGGAGGGGTAAATTGAGATGGTTTGGGTACATGGAGAGGATGGAGAGTGACAATTGGGTGAGAAAAGTAAACGCCAGGGGTTGGGATGAGAAAGGCAGACTGAAAAAGACCTGGGACGAGGTCACAGAATGTGAACTCTGGGATAAGGGATTGAATAGGGAGGCTGCCAGAGATTGAGCAGAATGGAGAACCACATGACAAAGGCCAACACCTGGGAGTATGCAGGAGCCTTTATAAACGATATGATACAAAATGATATGACACTGCTGACAGGTCTGCTTAAAAAAAAAAAAAAAAAAAACTTGACAGAAAGGGTAAGTGAAAGGCAGCAATGATGGATAAGAAGTTGTGGAGCTGAGGATAAAAGATTAGTTACTATTCCACTGCATCCACTTTACACTTGAGGCATGGCTGATTCTTTCCTTTCTGACACATCATACCAAAGAAAATCATCTATCACCATGAAATATATCAAGTCTCTCTCAACTCAGGGATATAATTCAGCAGAGGAAAGTGAAAAGCACAAGACAAATACAGTAGTAGGCAGACTTTTGTCCCCAACCATTCAAGGTTGAAATGTGATGAAAAATTGAGACAAAAACATATTTAAGAGTAGACTAAAGACAAGTGACTGAAGGAGCAAAATGCCACAGAGATTCGGGGAAGACAAGAAAAGAGGGAGAGTTAAAGAGATACATCTGTAAGAAACTGAGTAATGTATGTGAAGGAAACAGGGGAAAAGGAAAGCAGAGATGAAGTGACACAACTGTAAGAGAGGAAATGAGGCGAGTGAAACGCATGATAATTGAGGAGAGCTGAGGTGAAATAACTAAAGAAGATAACTCCAGAGTACAGTGCTGGAAGGTGTGATAGCATAGGTGATTTTACTCTACGAAGGTAAGCAGAGAGAGAGGTGTAGGAAGGAAATGGGGGAAGGGGAAGAAGAGCTAAGGTGAAATAACTATAAGAACTGGGTAATGACTAGGATGTATTGGAAACTGATGCTGTGAAACTATGAGTACAATAACGTGTAAAGAGCTACAGTGAGACGAGGAGTGTGGTGGCACATAAAGAGTTGCGACGAGACTAAGAGTGTGAGTATAGAGAGAGGTACAATGACACTAAGAGTAGTGACATGTGGAAAGAGGTGTGGTGAGAGTAGGAGTGTGGTAGCAGGGAAAGAGGTGCAGTGAGACAAGAAATGTGGTAGCATACCTTGACAGTCAAAGAATTCGTCTTCACTCCCAGAAGAGTCGGAGTCTCGTCTGATGCTTTCCATCCTCCAGTTGGCTGTTGGTGCAAAATAAATGCATAACATCAGTAGAGATAACTGCTATTCTTAGGTCTGTATTCTCCTTGGTTAAGGACACTCCCTGGAACTTTTTCTTTAGTGATTTAGTTTGCTTATTGCTTATTACACCATATAACCCCCTTGTATGATATTATTGCCCTTGTAATATACAAGTGATTATTAACAAATCATATGTGAAAATACACATAAACTGATAAGGAAGAGGTGCTAGAAAGTCTCCAAGTTGACAAGAATGTGTTTTAAACTTTTTACTTTCACAATATATCCTCAGTGTTATTAATATGCTACGGTCATCAGTATTTCTGGTATTATACTGAAGCATCTTGCTATTCCCATCTCATTTCACAGACAGCTTACCATGCTGCTTTGATGGTTAGTATGTATGCTGTAATGAAGCTGAATAAGGGATGCATATGAAAACAGATTTTTTTTTTTAACACTTTTACAGCTTAGAGATGTAAATTTGGGAATGCATATTAAAAGTGTGTAATGATTATTTCTGGACTAAGACAGGATATTCTGTACTGTAGCTACTGTACACAGTATTACCACTAAAACACCTTTGTCAACGAGATACGGGCGAGTTCATTTAAATCTGAAAGCACTGAAATGTCGCCTTACACCCCAAGGATGCCTAGAGAATATTGATAGCTATCTACCTACCAAGTTTCATGCCTTTACGACAAACTGCCTGGCCTGTGGCCTTCTTTTGAAGAATTTCGACATGCTGCACTTGGTACATTACACGTGCACCGTCGGGGTGTGATGAAACCTATCAAAAACAGATCTTAAAGAATGGGGCTGTCATGAGGTGCAAAACCACGCAGAGATGGGCCCTGTGGTTGCTGAGATATAAGCTTCTCAAAAGCATTACAGTTGGGTTGGGATGGGGTGCTCATATTTGAGAAAATGACATTACTTGACAAGAGACTCATGAGGGCTTCGCCCTCACTCATAAACACCTGAACTAAAAGTAGGCTAATTACAGTATATCAGTGAATGAGACGGCAATCATCTCTGATTCTATCAATTTTGATCTTGTACTTTCAAAACTGCATTTTTTCCAATTTGTAAATGAGACAGACAATGTAAAAAGGGAAGGGCAGTCTGTCTGCTGACATGCTAACCATGTCAATAATTACAATGCAATACCAAAAACACTGACCTTGGTTCTGTGAGTTAAGCGTATTCCTGGAGCCAGATCTCGACCACGACCCTCTCTTGCGATGGTCCTCAGCTGTGGTCATACTATCCAGGCTCAGGTCCAGGTCTGCCCCACGGCCAGCCCTTGTACTGTTGGTGTGGAGGAGTGGCCGAGGAGGAGGGATGTCATCTTCGGGGCCCAGGTCATTGCTGGTTCTGAAAGAGCTGCTCTTGCTGATCTGCTCCAGGTTGGGGGTTCGGTCTGATGCCACGCTGGGACTGTGGGGGACCTCAGGGGTGTCCGAATCCTCCCGCCTGCCTGTGTCCTCCTCATCCTGCTCTGTTGAATCCACATTTTCAGTTTCATCATCACCCTGATTGTACTTTTTGGCAAGCAGGGATTGAGTCTCCTTTTCGATATTGCGAATGTCCTCTATTGTGAGGCCCCACCACTCATCCAGCCATGCCCACGCCTGACGGTGAGCACGCAGCATGGTCTTCCGTAGAGCTGGAGGGATTAAAAGACAACTTTAGTCTTGAAATTCATCATCATCATCATCATTCCAATTTCTTTATCCCTCCCAGGATTGAGGTGAAATAGGGTTGTAGGAACAAGGAAAGAAAAAACATACAGTAACAGAGGGATGACTATCGTAATCAACAGCATGCCTAGCAAAACAGGACACACACTTATTCACTCACCATTCAGATCCCTGGAATCTAGACTCCACCCCTCTTGCAATCTAAAAATTATTTCCCCTCAAAACTAAGAAAAATGAAACCCTGAAACTATTACTGAAATCGCATTAAATGGTGAAACAAATAATGAAGGACCTGGAGCAGTGGCGTCTTCATCGTGGGTCCATCCTCCAGAGGCTTCGAAGCAGAGGCGGAGGACAGCATGAAGACCAAATCAGCGCAAACTCCCCCAGCCCCGTGACTGGGAGTGGCTTCAGTTGCCCGGGTAAGTACCACATTCCCAAACACAACAATACTGTTTTATCCACTCTCCAGCAGTTGAAGACTTCTTCTAGCCGGTGACATCAAGAGCAACCCTGGACCCATCAACAAATACATATGTCTAACATGCTCAAAACACATCACTTCAAGTCGACTGACAAAGGAGTCAGTTCAGTGCAGTTCCTGCAAGAATTGGATCCATTTCACCTGCACAAAACTTGCATCAAGAAAACATTACACAAACACCTGGACCTGCTCCTTATACTCCTTCCTCCCCCCTCTAACCCCCCCACCAGCCCCTCTATTACTCCCTCCACACCTCCTCAGCCTAACCCATTGATCCTTCCCACACCACCCAATCCCCCATTCCCTCCCATTCCACCCCCAATCTAATCCACCCCAACTCTTATCTCTATCACAACCTTCTCTTACCCCTCCTCCTCCATCCCCCCCCCAGTGCTGCAGCACCCAACAGACATTGTACACACATTAACATTCTTCAAATAAACACTGATGGCATAAGACCAAAAAACAAGAAATAACACAATTCATCAAACAACAAAACATACACATTGCCATCTTACATGAAACAAAACTAGGGAGAATGCAAAAAACACCTACATTTCATAACTTCACCACCTTCAAACAAGACTGGGTCGATGGTAGTGGACTTGTCACCCTGGTACACCAATCCATCAACTTGTCAGTTACTGGTGCACACACAAAATCATTTCTCTCCCCACATAACACCACAACAGAAATACTATCTATCTATTGCCAGACGCCTCAATCCTATACGGGGTGGCCACAAAAAAATAGCCTCCAGGTCACTCTGTCCCCTGCCATTTCACTGCCCTGCTCCCAGCTCACACCCCCCTCTCACATATACCTCTCCACTCCATCCCTCCATCTCATCCTTGGCCTTCCCCTCCCTCTCCCCCCCCACATCCACCTCACTCACATACACTCTCCTCATCAGTCTCTCACCCTCCATCCTCTCCACATGCCCAAACCACCTCAGTGTGATTCTTCTAATGCTTCCTATCACATCCACATTCACACCACAATGCTCCTTCACTTCCTCATTTGTCAGTCTGTCTCTCCATGTGACTCCACATGCTTGTCTCAAATAACTCACATCCACTGCTGTCTCTCTTGACTTCTGTCCCTCCAACAGGGTCCAAGCTTCACTTCCATATGTTAGAGTTGGTATCACAATACTGTCATGTAGCAGCTTTCCCACTTCCATGCTCACCTCCCTGCTTCCTATCACTGCTTTCAAGGAACCAGCAACTTTTCCCCCCCTGCTGCACCCTTTCAAGCACTTCACTCTCCAAACTTCCATCCTTGCTCATCACACTACCCAAGTACTTAAATGCACTCACATTCTCCATTTCCTCCCCAACCAATCTCACTGTACATTCACTGGCTTCACTTCTCTCAAAGACCATCACTTTACTCTTCCCTACATTCATCTTTAGATTCTGTTTCTTACACACTCTCCCAAACTCATCTACCAAGCCCTGTAGCTCCCCTTTGTCTTCACTCAACAACACAGTGTCATCTGCAAACAACAATACAGGGAGTTTCCAAACACTGCCCTCTCTCACTAGGGTCGCTGCAACATCCACAGCCCGACCTTGTATCTCTTTTATAACCCCATCCATATACAGATTGAACAACTATGGAGACATGACACATCGTTGTTTCAAACCAACCTTCAAATGGAAAAATTCACTCAGTTCACCATCCACATGCACTGCAGCCTTAGCACCCTCATACATACTCTTCAAGGCCTTCATCAATTTCCCATCTACTCCATATATTCTTAATACTTTCCACAATCCTTGTCTACCCACCCTGTCATATGCTTTCTCCAAATCCATGAAGGCTGCATACAACTTCTTTCCCTTCTCTAGAAACTTTTCCACTAAGGATCTAAGAATGAATATCTGGTCTACACAACCTCTTCCCTTCCTAAAACCTCCCTGTTCTTCTCCAACTAATTCCTTTGTTAATTCCCCAACTCGTCAATAAGAATCCCACCAAATACCCTTCCGATTACCCTATGTAGGCAAATGCTCCTATGATTACCACACACTTCTTCTTCCCCCTTTCCCTTGTACAGGGGAACAATCATACCTGACCTCCAATCCTTTGGGTCTCCACCCTCCTCCCAGGCCAATCTGCACACCTTCCACATTGACTCTATCACTATCCCTCCTCCATGCTTCAGCATCTCACCACACACTTTCCTGGGGCTTTCCCAACTTTAACTTTCTTCACTACCTCCACCCCACCGATCTCCTCCTACCCCCCCACAACCCTCCCTCTCCCAGCCATTCCCCAGCCACCTATACTTGCATTACTTTCATTCTCTATGTTCAACAATTCATTAAAGTGTTCTCTCCACCTGAAATACAGTCAATTAAAATACGCACTGGCAACAAATCACACGTAACAATCGCCAATTCATACATTCCCCCCAATCATCTCCCACAGTACCACACAATTATTCTCCTCAAATATGCCACATTACTAATATACCCAACATCATCCTGGGTGGTGATTTCAACGCCAAGGCATCGGCCTGGCATGTCAACAACCAGACACAGACAGAGGGCTGGTACTACAATCTCAAACAGACAATCTTTTCATCCTCAACAAACTCCATGAACATACCCATATCCCTCACCAAGCCCTCTACGTCCTATCATCCCCAGACAGCACCTTTTGCTTCCCAAACCTTGTCCCCATAACAACCTGGAGAGTGGTCAAACCCCTTAGCTCTGACCACCTCCCATTCATCATCATTACCAAAACCAGAATCACCCCAGCTGGCCACAGACACACATACATTAATTATAAGTGAGCCAACTGGGAGGCCTTCAAAACCAAAACAGAACAATACTTTGAAACATTGAAAGGTACACCAATCACAAACATCAACACCGCAGTGCACACCTTCAATACAATTATTCAAAACGCAGACAAAATACACACCCCTAGAGGCAACAGAAAGTGACACAATCCCAACTTCACATCTGAAACTCAAGGCCTCATTAGTCAACGTGAAACACTGCAACACTCCCCAACACCCCATACACAAAACACCGTACAACAAATGAAAGCACTCAACATTCAAATAAACAATAAAATATCAGAGCATCAAACATTAAATTAGAATAATTATCTCCAAACACTTGATCAAAAACAAACACCAGCAAACTCTACAAAACACTAAACTGCATCACACTCTCCAACAACAGCATTACATAATCACACACTGCCATCACAACCGACACCATACCCTCAAACAAACAACAAGCAAAGACTTTCATCACTTTTCAACATCGCGACAACTGATGTGTCATCCGATGCAAGAGACAGTTTCCCACAGACCAAGACTTTGCACCCTTCACCTACAACCAGACAAAGCACATCATTAGCACTCATCTGCCTGTGGCCCAGACAATATACACAACATACACCTTAACCCGCCCAGTCCCGACCGATTTTCAACTTTTTGTTTTTTTTTGCTCAAACCTCCGCTATTGAAACTTCATAGAGAAATCGCCCTCCTGAGCTTAAAAATGTTGATACAGGTGTCATTTAGCCTTATGTAATCCTTCTTTTTCAGGGTACCTGGCTAAAGAAAACAAACTATGGAAGGGTTAACTAATTCAAGCCACTTTAAATTACGTATTTATTTCTTTGTTTGGTACGAATTTATGTGTAGTACAAGTCTACATTGGTTTTCACACAATAATATACGCGATAAAAGCGTTGTTCACTCACCCAAAACCCCAGTATATGGCACCTTCCTTTATGACATTACCACCTCATCACTTCTGTTTGTTTCTACCTCTAGCTTCTGTGTTTCTTTGTCCTCCACCTCAGAAATCACTTTCACTGTGAATTTCGTCATTGGAGAGGCTGTGGGGCAACATACCTTTACTGGCCAGGTTACTGCTAACAGGTGAATTGCCCAGTGTGGGGGGAAGGGGGGGTTAGGTGGGGCCAGGCAGTATCCCCGCTTGACAGCAGGTAGAGGAAGGTCTCTCACATATGCCTACCAAAAATCACCGGCGAATGTTGAAAAATGTGCACACAATGGGCCTTGCAATTGAGTGACGCACGATACACGTCGGTGGGTCTGTCCGTGGAAAAAAGTAGCAACGTGTATCGTACGTCGGTCGGACTCGGAGGGTTGAACCACAAGGCATACAAGCACTCACTAACATATCAAACTACAGCTACTCACACAACGTAATACCCAACATCTGGAAGCATGGTACAATCATCACTCTACCCAAACCCAACACAGACCCCATGCTGCCTTTCTCACACTACCCCATCATACTCCTCTCCACCCCCTCCAAAGTCACTGAACAACAAGTATTACAATTAGTAACACCTTACATCCCCCTAGACTCATTATAACATGGTTTTAGGCTGCTACACTCCACAAACACTCCTCTTACAGACCTTACACAAAGAGTTTTGGATGGCATCAATTCAGCTGGGCCAACACACAGAACACTCCTAGTCACACTAGACATCAGCAAAGCAAAACACACTGCATTCAGCAAAATATGCACAATAAAAAAAAAAAAAAAAAGATGGCTGGCAAACTACTTAGCAGGCAATGTGCACATTTAACATATGACGGTCAGTCACTGAACATCAGAAACTTCACAAACAGTGTCCTTCAAGGATCAGTTTTGTCCCCTACACACTCTGACCTATAGACACACACACACAGGTCGCCGACAGAGACGGAGCTCGTCCTGGATCACAGGGAAATAATCGCTGAATCAGCAGCGAAAAGGAGACCAGCCTATTGTGAGTATGTGAATAAGTACGTGAGTGGTGGTCCCGTCGGACATTAGTTTTAAAAAAAGCAGGTTTCGGTCATAAAGAGTAAAGATACAGTGGAAACAGAAAGTTTCCATATGGTTGCATCATGGCAAAGAGTGAGGGTGCTTTGTTTACATCTGGCAAATGGGAATTTGCAGGCTTCTCCGAAGACGACATGGGAAATGGAAGTACTAAGCTGAACCAAACAAGAGTAGCAGCAGTAGAGAAAATGGCAGAGAGGAATGTCCAGGAGTTAAAAAAGGTATGGACAGTAATTAGAGAGTTGCAGGAATGGACCATAGAGCAGGAGAGAGAGAGATCAAAGTCCTACAGAATAAACTGGAAAAAGTTTGCACCTGCAGTCCGGAACAAGAGAGAAGTCACAGAATTAAAGGTGAATAACAAATCTGCCTCAAATGAAATAAAACAGCTCAAGAAGGCGAACAAGAGGTTGGAAGAAGAATGGGACAGAATGAAAAGTAAACTAGATGAGTATGAATCAAAATCAAGGATGCAAGATGAGCATATTAAGGAAATCAAGGAGCAACACAAGGAGTGGAAGAAAACTCAGGAGGAAGGAAATGTAAATTTGAAAGAGATTATAGAATAACAAATCAAGGAAACGGTGGAGAAGGAAGTGGTTAGGGTACTGAGAAGTAGAGAATCTGTAGTCAGGGATGTAGCAGATAAGAAAAAATGTGAAATAATTTCAGGAGTAAAAGAATAACGTATGACAATAAGATAAGAAAAAGAAAGAGAACTGAGTAAGGTTTAAGAATAATAACAGTAGTTATGGAGGGTAACAATGAAGAGACTGAAGAAGTGTTTACGTTAGGAAAGTACAAGGAAGGAGGGGTAAGGCCATTGAAGGTAAAGTTTAAGTCGCAGGTAATGGTAAGTGAAATCATCAATAGAACATGGAAATTATCAGACAAAGGGCGGTTCAAAAATGTTTTGATAAGGAGAGATGCAAATGAGAAACAAAAAGCTAAAATAAAGGAGTTAGTAAAGGAAGCAAAGGCAAAAAATGAACAGAGAACAGAGGAAGAGAAGACATGGTGTTTTATTGGAGAGTTATGGATCTGAAATTGAGGAAGTGGTACTGACGGAGAGAAGGTGAGAGGAGGGTATAAATAACAACGAAAAAAGTTTGAAAATAGCGTATACTAATGTTGATGGTTTAATATTGGGTACATGAACCAGATGGTATGTGCTTTGTAGAGACCAAGATAAGAGAGGATATTGATATCCATATGGGAGATGGTAAGTAAAAACTGTGGAGAAGAGACAGAAAAGAAAAAAAGGGGGGAGAAGTGACATTGGCAGTGACAAACAACATAAATGTAGATACCGTGGAAATGGGAGAGGGTAGGGCTGAAGTGATAAATATGAAATCAGAAACTGGAGAGAATGGTATGAGAGACATGGCAATAGTATATGGTCCCCCTAAGACAAGAGCATGGAATGACGATGAATACCAGATGTTGTCAGACATGGCTAGTTATCTACAGAAAGTGACTGAGAAAAGCAACAATATAATTCTAATAGATGATTTTAATTGTAAAGGGGTGAACTGAGAGGAATGTGACTCAGGAGTCAGTGAAGATTCGAGGGACACTACATTGTTAAATATAGCAATGAATAATCTAATGATGCAGTGGGTCAAAGAAGAGACACGATTCCGAGGTGAGGACACACAAGCAAGATTAGATTTACTGCTAACCAAAGAACCTGATGTAATTGATTCTTTGAAATATCTGTGTCCTATAGGAAAAAGTGATTATGTGGTCACTGAGTTCCAGATGATAATAGGGAATGTGGTGCCAAGAGACGAGCTTTATAGTTGGGAGGATATAACTTTGGGAAAGCAAATTTTAGAGGATTGAGAAAATTTATCAAAAATGCAGACTGGAGAAAATTCAGAGAAATGAGAGATATAAAGGAAATGGGATATCTTTCTAGACCTCTATAATTTGGGAGTGGAAAAATATGTTCCAAGAGTAAGTGGGAATGAAAACAGGAAAAAAGGGGTGGTTTAATAGAAGGTGTATGACAGCAAAAAAAGAGAGGGACATGGCATGGAACAAACAGAGAAAGAGAGGTAACAACAGAACAAAGGAAGATATACAAGAACTAGAAATTAATATACAGGAATATGTAGAGAGGAAGAAAGGAACATTGAAAAAGGTCTAATTGACAAATGTAAGGATGAACCCAAGTTGTTTTAAAGATTTGTCAATGGCAAATTGAAACAAAAGGAAGGAATCACCAAACTGAAAGTAAAAGGAGAGGTTTATAAAGACGTGGCAATGCAAACTGAAATAATGAACAAATGTTTCCAATCAGTTTTCACTAATGAAAGGGAGTTTGTGAAGGGGGAGGGAGTGATTAGAAATGTAGTGATAAAAGATACAAGAGTGGAAGTGCAGGAAGTATATAAATTACTGGAAACTCAAGATGTAAGGAAAGCCCCAGGACTGGATGGAATCTCTAACTGGGTACTGAAGGAATGTAGAGAACAACTGGCAGATAAGATTCACAGTTTAATCGTGTGTTCTCTGGAAGAGGGGAAGTGCCTCGGGAATGGAAGAGGGCAAATGTGGTACCAATTTATAAGGGAGGAAACAAGGACGAACCCCTGAATTACAGACCCGTGTCCCTAACCAGCATGGTCGCAATACTGTGCGAGAGGATCCTGAAAGACAGATGGATAAAATATCTGGAAGAGATGAATATTCTGGCTGAAAGTCAGCTTGAATTCAGAAGTGGAAGGTCATGTGTTTCCAACTTGTTGAGCTTTTACTCAAGAGCAATTGACGTGCTGCAGGATTGTGTGGACTGTGTGTACAGTAATCCCTCCACTATCCAATGTAATAGAGCCAAAGGCATGACCGGAAAGTGGTCTTGTCCGGAAAGTGGTCCTGAAGCTCCAGCACTGGTCATTCCTGACCCTAACCTAACCTAACCTAAATCAGAAAACCACCTATCTACCTCCCAACCGGACATGCATAGCACTTATTTAAGTCCCCTTTCACATAAATAATAGACACAAAGCATGAATTAATTGAATTTTAACCATAAAATGATGATTTCGTGGTGAGTAAGGCATAGGTGTTCACCACTTGCCAGCATAGTGTAAGTTTCGGACATGGCAATCACTATGAAAATCACATATTTCACAGCTTATGCACTAAAATATTGAACACAAAGGATGAATTAATTGAATTTTAACCAAATAATGATGATTTTGTGGTGAAGGCATAGGTGTTCACCACTTGCCAGTATAGTGTAAGTAAGTTTTGGACATGGCAATCACTATGAAAATCACTTATTTTACAGCTTATGCACTAAAATAATGAACACAAAGCATGAATTAATTGAATTTTAACCAAAAAATGATGATTTTGAGGTGACTAAGGCAGAGGTGTTCACTGCTTGCCAGCATAGTGTAAGTAAGTATTGGACATGGCAGTCACTATGAAAATCAGGCTTTCTCACATCTAATGCACTAAAATAATGAACACAAAGCCTGAATTAATTGAACTTTTAAAAAATGATGATTTTGAGGTGAGTAAGGCTGAAGTGTTCACCACTTGCCAGCATAGTGTAAGTAACTATCAGACATGGCAATCACTATGAAAATCACCCTTTCTCACATCTTGTGCACTACAATAATGAACACAAAGCAAGAATTAATTGAACTTTACCAAAAGATGATTTTGAAGTGAGTAAGGCGAAGGTGTTCACCACTTGCCAGCATAGTGTAAGTAAATATCAGACATGGCAATCACTAAGAAAATCACCCTTTCTCACATCTTATGCACTAAAATATTGATACAAAGTATGAAATAAATAAACTGTTACCAGAAAATGATGGTTTAGAGGTGAGTATGGCGAAGATGTTCACCAGCTGATAGCTTACCGAACGTAAGAGACATGATAATCACTGAGAAAATCACCTTTTTCACAGCCTATGCACACAAATATGGGACACAAAACATGCAGTAAGTAAAATGTAACCAGAGAATGAGGATTTAGAAGTAATTATGGAAAATATTTAGCAGTTAGTGGTAGGTGGTGGCAACCATCATCCACTCACTTGATGTAGTGCTGCCTACTTCTTCCTTAGCCTATCATTCTTTTTCTGTGCCTGCCCTCCTTTCTTCCTATTTCTTCTATATTTCCTGTCACTTCTTACTGCTTTTCTTTCCTTTACAGGTGGCATTACATTGAGTGACAAGCCAAATGGTTTCCTGTAAGCCAAGAAATCATTTACAATGCTGGGTGGTAACCATATAACCAAACCATACGTGCTCCCTACGTGTCAACAAGTGGGTTGGTGGAGGGTTAGTGCCCCTCCCCGTAAAATAAATAACTCAAAGTCAAATGGCCACCCCTTACGGGATTATGGTGTCTGGCAATAGATAGATAGATAGATAGATTTAGCAGTTGACAGTGTACTTATATGTCCGCGGTGGTTGTTAACGAATATTACCCCCACCTCTAAGGTTGTTACAGTGGTCATAAATGCTCTTGAAGCATGTACAGTAATCCAGTGTTTAACTGCACTTAATCCATAGCACTGTGAATTATGATTGTTTAAACAAGAACGAATAATACCGCAAATGATTCCGACGACTGTTCACTGTTCATGGGAGTTAAGAGGCAACCGGCGGGAGGGGGGAGTGTGGGAAAGGAGCTGGTCGGCACGCGCGGGAAATTCAAACTGACGCGGCTTTTTTTTTTGGGGGGGGGGGAGGGACTATCAGCCTACAATGTTCGAACAGAGGAGTAACCGGATAGTGGTCGTCCGGAAAGTAGAGGGATTACTGTATTTAGATTTGGAGAAAGCATTCGACAAGGTACCCCATAAGAGACTACAGTAATGTGGAAATTAGAGCATATAGGGGGACTGAAGGGAAACCTCCTGGAACGGATGAAAGACTTTTTGAGAGACAGACAAATGAGGACAGTCATAAAAGACAGGACATCTGGATGGAGGGAAGTAACAAGTGGTGTCCCACAGGGCTCAGTGCTGGCACCAGTAATGTTCCTGATTTACGTAAATGATATGGTAGATGGAATGAACAGTTATACAAGTCTGTGTGCTGATGATGCAAAGATCTTAAGGAAGGTAGAGGTTGAGGAGGACTGTAAAATGCTGCAGGAGGATCTGGACAGGATACATAATTGGAGCCGGACGTGGGAAATGAAATTCAATGGAAAAAATGTAAAATATTGGAAATGGGTAAAAGTACCAAGAGTCCATCACTGAAATATTTGATGGGTAATGAACCAATTACAAAAGCGAAAGAAGAGAAAGATTTGGGAGTGCTGGTCCAAGATCGTTTGTCACCTGAAAAACACATTAACAAGATAGTTAGACATATAAACTCTTGACCAACATAAGAATAGCATTTCACTACATGGATGAGATGATGAAAAATTGATAGTGGCCATGATCCACCCCAGGTTAGAATATGCAGCAGTAGTGTGGTCCCCACACAAAAAGAAAGATATAAACAAGATTGAGAGAATACAAAGAACAGTAACCAAGATGGTCCCCAGTCTGGAAGATCTGTCGTACAGAGAGAGGCTGGAAAGGCGAGACAGGGATGACATGACTGCAGTGTACAGGACCATGATGGGAGAAGATATGTTTGTATGGGATAAGAGAGTAACAAGAGGTCACGGACTGAAACTGAAGAAGCCAAGCTGCTTTAAGGACATCAAGAAATATAGTTTTCCTTATACATGCACAGACCTGTGGAATAGCCTGGACAATGATATCATCTAGTCTAAAAACTTAAATGAGTTTAAAGCAAATTATGACTTACTGAGAAAAACAGACAGGACCCCTCGAGCGTAGCTCATTTCCTGTATATCACAATTAGGTAAATACAATTAGGTACCTGTAAATACATGCACAACATACCCACACCCCACTCACCACAGATACACATAGCTTCGTATGCAGATGTACACACTAAAATGCAAACACAGCCACACACATCCTCCAACCTTACCTCAACACACTACATGAATGGTTCACCACAAACAGACTCAATATGGCCCCAGTGAAATCTACAGTGACCCTTCTCACAAACCGGACACCAGATCATAGTTATCATAGTTACATTCCACACCTCACCATAAACAACACCCCCCTAACACAGACACACACACACGAATCAGCAGCCACAGCGAGAAGACGTGTCTCAAACCGCCTCTCAACAAACCCTAAGTAGTTTTCAGGAATTGTCCTGTCTCCAGTCTTGTTCAAAATTTGAAGTATTGCAAGTTATTATAGTCTACCAAAAATGTAAAGAACTATTGTCAGTGAGTATACATGAATGTTTTTATAGGAATTTTGGGAACAGCTGTTCAGTTTAGTACTGCAACCGACCTCAAACATGGCCGTGAATGTAAACATTGGGGAACTGGAATTTCCAGGATTTGACAGTGAAACAAATGTAATGGATTTGGTTAAAATGTTGATTATGAGAATTAGTGGTGTAGAAAAGAAAGAGGAAGATCTAGTATCAAGAAATATGCCTGAAAAAAACGAAAATACTATACAGAGTCTGATACAGGCCAATGAGACAGCGAACCAGGAGATCGAGAATTTGAAACGAGAAAATGTTGAATTAAGGAGAAAACTAGAAGAAAGCAGTAACCAAACAGAGAAGGTAAGTAGTGTGTTAGAAGAGCAAAAGGCAAAGTGGGCACATGTGGAAGAAGAACAGAAAGAATTGGTCAGTTTAAGGGAAATTATTCAGGGAGAAAGGGAAATGAACAAGAAAAAAATGGAAGAAAATGTAGTGAAAATATTGAAGAAAAAAGAGAAAATAGTGAGAGAAACAGTAGAAAGGAACAGATGTGTGATAATATTTTGAAAAAGGGAGGAGGAAGAAAAAGTTAGGTCTGTGAGACTCGAGAGAGACTCAAATCAGGTGAGGCTAATATTGGACAAGATCGATCCCGAAGGAAACAAGTGGGAAAAAGAAATTGAGGAAGTAAGGAGGATAGGGCCATATAAGAAAGGGGAAGCAAGACCAATGAGAGTTAAGATGTCTTCAGAATGTGTAGTAAATGACATACTTAAGGTGACCTGGAAACTGAGCAGAGGCAGGGATGGAAAATATTATAGTAAGAAAAGACTTGAATGAAGAAGAAAGAGAAGTTTTAAAATCTTTGAAGGACCAAGTAAAGGAAAAAAATGACAGGAGGACAGAGGAAGAACGTAAAACTTTTTTTTGGAGAGTGATGGATGTGAAAGCAAGGTAGTGGTATGTGAAGAACTAGATGTGAAGGAAACAAAGGGGATGGATATGAATATGAAAAAGAGAAGAACGAGTAAAGATAAAAACAGTGTAGCAAATCTGAGCATCAGGTATAGTAATGTAGATGGATTAATATCTAAGAAAGGGGAAATTGGAGACTACTTAAATGAAAATAAACCTGAAATTGTTTGCTTAGTAGAGACTAAATTGCCCAGGGATGTCGATACAAAATTATTTGGCTGGAATAATTATAAGATTTGGAGGAAGGACAGAGAAGGCAAATTAGGGGGAGGTATAGTGATATTAACCCATAATGACCTAAGAGTAAAGAATATAGAAATTGAAAATACTAAGGCTGAACTTTTGGGAGTTGTAATAGAGGACAGTTATGGAGAAAAAATGGATGTAATAGTTTTTTATATGCCTCCCAAAACTAGGGCATGGACAAAGGAAGATTATGAACAGTTAATAAGAAAATCCATTATTAGGCTAAAAATGTTAATTGAACGAAGAAATAGAATAATATTAATGGGAGATTTTAACTGTGGAGAAGTTGATTGGGAAAGTATGGATGCTGGTAATAATGAAGAATCATGGGGAAATAAATTAATGGAATTGATGATGGAAAACATGTTAACCCAGTTGATCAAAGAAAACACAAGAATTAGGGGTGTTGATGAACAATCCAGGCTCGACTTAGTATTCACAAAGGACCCAAATGATGTGAGAAACATAACCTACCATTGCCCCTTTGGTAAAAGTGATCATCTGGTAATTGAGATGGACGTGGTAGGATTGAGGGAAGGAGAAAGAGATGAAAAACACAGAGAAAATAGATACAATTATGGGAAGGCAGACTTTGCTTCCCTGAGGAACTTTTTCCAAAATGTAGAATGGAGTAAAATGAATATGATCACAAATGTTGATGAGAAATATGAGTTTTTGATAGAAGTATATAAAACAGGAGTTACTAAGTATGTCCCAAAATTTTCTGCAGCTATGGAAAGGAAGAAAGAATGGTTTAACAACAGATGTAGGATGGCACAAGAGGCAAGAAAAAAAGCATGGAATAAAGTGAGAAGAAAGTATAGTGAAAGGGCTTGGGAGGAGTACAAGCAGGTTAGAAATGAATATTTAAGGGTACGGAGAGAAGGGGAAAGGAAATACGAAAAAGATATTGTATCTAACTGTAAAAAAGAGCCGAAACTATTCTATAGGTTTGTAAATGGCAAAATGAAAGTTAAGGGCAGTATAATACGACTGAGGAATGGAGATGAAACATACGAAAGAGAGGAAGACTTGTGTGAAATAATGAACAACAAGCTGCAGTCAGTTTATGCATTGGAAGACGAATTTAGGGAGCCTGAAATGGAACCCATGTTGACGAGAATGGCCGAAATTACAGTTGACATGAATGACGTGCTACAGCTGATGAAGGATTTGGATGTGAGAAAGGCAATAGGACCAGATGGTGTGGCTGGATGGATCCTGAAGGAATGTGCCAACCAGTTAGTGTGGCCAGTGTATGTTATTATCAAGACCTCGCTTGAAAATGGACAGTTACCTAAAGATTGGAAAAGAGCAAGTATTGTGCCAATCTTTAAGGGAGGAGATAGGGAGGATCCACTTAATTATAGACCTGTGTCGCTTACTAGTATTGTTTGTAAAATCTGTGAGAAAGTTATTAGAAAAAGATGGATAAAGTATTTAGAAGAAAATGAAGTGATAACACCAAGACAGTTTGGTTTTAGGGAAGGAAGATCATGTGTTACTAACCTACTAAGTTTCTACAGTAGGGTAACAGATGTCATACAGGAGAGAGAGGGATGGGTGGACTGCATCTATCTGGATCTTAAGAAAGCATTTGTTAGGGTGCCCTATAAGAGACTATTGTGGAAGTTGAGGACATTTGGAGGGGTGCATGGGAAACTATTAAAGTGGATGGGAGATTATTTGATAGGAAGGCAGATGAGAACAGTAATAAGAGACAAGGTTTCACAGTGGAGAAATGTGACTAGTGGAGTACCCCAGGGCTCTGTCCTGGCCCCAGTAATGTTTCTGATATATGTAAATGACTTGCCAGAGGGTTTGAATAGTTACATGAGTATGTTTGCAGATGATGCTAAAATTATGAAACATATTAAATGTATTGATAGTTGTAAAGAACTGCAAGAGGACTTGGATAAACTACACAGCTGGAGCCAGACTTGGAAAATGGATTTTAATGCCAAGAAGTGTCATGTATTAGAAATGGGTATAAGTGAAAGAAGACCACACTGGACATATAAAATGGGCAATGATGTGATTAGTAAAAGAAAGGATGAGAAAGACTTGGGAGTGATTATTCGGGATGACCTGTCACCAGAAAAGCATATAAACAAAATTATTGGGGGAACTTATGGATTACTGACCAACAGAGAGTGGCTTTTAATTATATGGATGAGGAAATGTTGAGGGAGTTGATAGTGACCACGATAAGACCAAGACTAGAGTATGCGGCGGTGGTATGGTCACCTCATTTGAAGAAGCATATTGATAAACTAGAAAGGGTTCAACGTATGGCAACGAAGATGATACCATGTTTAGGGGAACTCACCTACGAGGAGAGATTGGAAAAACTGAAGTTACCAACACTGCGCGAGAGAAGGGAAAGAGGTGACTTGATCACGATATTTAGAAATGTAAGAGAATTGGAAAGGGTGGATAGAAAGGATCTTTTTGTGTTGGATGATGGAAGAACAAGAGGTCATGGCTTCAAGTTGAGGAAAAGTAGATGTCTTAATGATCTCAAAAGGTTCAGTTTCCCGAACAGAAGCATAAGTATTTGGAATGACTTAGACGAAGAGGTGGTGCAGGCGAAAAACATTCATGTATTTAAAACTAGATTAGATGAATGTAGATATGGAGACGGGACAACACGAGCTTAGCTCAATTCCTGTATACTACAAATAGGTAAATACAAAAGGTAAATACACAAAATCCTTGGTGTAATATACATTAATGTCATTTAAACAACATCACAAATATTAAAAATAACACCAAGACTCAACACCCAAAGGTCATTTGCCAATATAATATTCAGACACAACAAAGAAACCACCATCATAGTATACAAACAATATACTGTATATACAAGCCCTGCTTGGGCTTCTAACCTCACTAAAACACTCTACAACACCCTACAGACTGTATAGAACAAGACCCTATAAATAACTGCAGGCTGCACCGCTAATACATTTACAGACCACCTACACCAAGAAACCAAAGTCCTCAAAGTCAAGGATCATCTAGACATGAGAGGCACATAAATTCTTGCCACAGCCTCCACAAACCAACACCATGCACCACACTACATGGCAGCACATCCACAGACACCAAGGAATATCAAAACAACACCCTGCACATGATAACATACACAAGTGGAGTAGACTGTAGCACCAGTCAAACAGGGCAGTACTCATGAGGTGGATGGAAAGCTGATGATAGGGAGAGCTGTAGCTCCCGTTTCATCAGCCCTCGGGACTAGTTCCCGACCATCTGCCTTTGCTGAACATTTTCAGTGTTTCAGTTACACGGAGAGTAGACCAGCATGCTCTCCAGCACAAGTTTCTCTAACTGTCAACACCAAACTACATGCACAGTGCACAGTACTCACTACACTACCTTTTCAAAATTAAAAAAATGGCAAACTGTAACAGTGTCTCGGAGTCCCCGGGGGGGGGGCCATAAATGCCCCCACCATCCACCACTCTCTCGGTGATGACTCATGCCTGGAACCACTGTCTGACTCACTTCTTCTTCATTTCTGCAACACTCACGGCCTTTCTTCTAACTTTCTTTCTGTGGAACACCACATCTCCTCCTCTAAACCTCACCTTCTTTTCTTAACAGAGTCTCAGCTGTCTGAGGGAACCGACAGCAAACCCTTTTCTGTATCCTCCTACTTTCTCTATACTCATTTCAAAGCCAAAGATGGCTGTTGTGTATATGTACGCAATGACCTTTCTTGCTCTCGTGTTCCTGAACTTGATTCTTCTGAATTCTCAACTCTCTGGCTTCAGCTCTCCTGTCATTCTCTGACTAAATATATCTGTGCTGTTTACTTATCGCCTAATTCTACTATAAAAAAATTCTTCGATTATCTTACTTCTACGATGGAACACATTCTATCCATTTCTCCTTTCTCTGAAGTCTCCATTCTCGGAGATTTCAATGTTCACCACCGCCTTTGGCTCTCCTCTCTTTTCACTGATCCACCTGGTGAACAAGCCTACACCTTTTCTATCCTTAATGACCTACAGCAGCTTCTAAAGTACACTACCCGAATCTCTGACCGCCTTGGTGAGAGCTCCGACATAGTTGATCTCTTTCTTACAACTAATCCTTTTGCTTATACTGTTAATCTTTTTTCTCCTTTGGGCTCCTCCGATCATAACCTCATTATCTTAACCTGTCCTATAGCTCCTGTGCAGCCTGGGGATCCTCCAAAGAAACGTCATCTGTGGCACTTTGGAGCTGCAGATTGGGAGGCCCTCAGACAGAACTTCTTTGATTTTCCCTGGAACAATTATTGCTTCCATGGCCAGGACCCATCTGCATGTGCCTTACGCTTTACGGAGGTTATTCTCTCGGGCATGGAAGCATACATTCCTTTCTCATATCCTTTGTCTAATGCAAGAAAGCCTTGGTTTAATCACGCTTGTTCTAATGCTGTCTGCAACAAGGAGAGGGTCTACAAAAGGTACCTGAGCCAACTCACCCCTGAATCACATCTCTTTTATGTTTCTGCCCGGAACTGTGCTAAGTCCGTTCTTCGTTCTGCTAAAAACAATTTCATCCGCACTAAATGTTCTCAACTCTCCAACTTGAATTCTTCATGCTCCTTCTGGCACCTTGCCAAAAACCTTTCTAACAACTTTACCTCATCATCCTTCCCTCCTCTTTTCTACTCTGATGGCTCTATAGCTGTTTCTCCTACTGATAAAGCAATCTCTTCGCTCAGACTTTCGCCTCCAATTCCACCTTAGATGATTCCGGTGCTGTTCCTCCATCACTTCCCCCCTCTGATTTCCTTATGGCTGACATTAAAATTTCTTCAGCTGATGTATTTACAGCCATCACTGGTCTCAATACTAACAAGGCATATGGGCCTGATGGGGTCCCTCCTGTTGTCCTCAAGAACTGTGCTTCAGTGCTTACACCCTGCCTAGGTAAACTCTTTCACCTTTGTCTATCAACTTGTACCTCTCCTTCTTGCTGGAAATTTGCTATCATTCTGCCAGTCCCAAAGAAGGGTGACCATTCCCAACCCTCTAACTATCGTCCAATTGCTTTAACATCCTGTGTTTCAAAAGTGTTTCAGTCTATTCTTAACAGAAAAATTTTAAAGCATCTTTCCTATCACAACCTTCCTTCTGATCGTCAGTATGGGTTCTGTCAGGGACGCTCCACTGGCAATCTTCTCACCTACCTTTCGGACTCCTGGTCATCCTCCTTTCGGGACTTAGGCGAAAGCTTTGCCATTGCACTTGACTTCTCAAAGGCTTTCGATCGAGTCTGGCGTAAATCTTTAATTTCTAAGCTGCCCTCTTACGGTTTCTATCCTTCTATCTGTTCCTTCATCTCTAGCTTCCTTTCTTGTCGTTCTATAGCTGCTGTTGTAGACGGCCATCGCACTTCTCCTAGATCTATCAACAGTGGTGTTCCTCAGGGCTCTGTCCTATCACCAACTCTCTTCCTTTTATTCATCAATGACCTTCTAAGCTGTACCTCTAACCCTATCCACTCGTACGCTGATGATTCCACCCTTCACCTTTCCTTTCGGTTCCAGCAACATCCGTCTCAGCAGTTACTTCAGCAAACAAGGGATGAGGCTATGGCACACCTAATGTCTGACTTGGCTAATATCTTTGACTGGGGTAAAAATAATCTTGTTGTTTTTAATGCATCAAAGACTCAATTCTTACACCTATCAACCCACCAGAATCTTCCACAGGAGTACCCAATGATGTTTAATAATGTACAGCTCGCTCCTGCATCATCCTTGAACATGCTTGGGGTATCATTCACTAAGGATTTATCTTGGAAGGAACATATTACATCTCTTGTGAAATCTGCTTCCAAGAGACTAGGTGTGCTAAGCCAACTCCGAACCCCTGCACAGTTGTTGACTTTGTACACGGGTTTTATTCGCCCCTGTTTAGAGTACAACTCTCATGTGTGGGGAGGCTCCCCTCATGCAGCCCTTCTCAACAGGGTGGAGTCAAAGGCTTTTCATCTCATTAACTCTCCTCCTCTTATTGGCTCTCTTCAACCTCTGTCTCTTTGCTGCTCTGTTGCATCTTTATCACTTTTCTATCACTACTTCAATGCCTACTGTTCCTCTGAACTGTCTGCTTGCATCCCTCCACCTCTATGACAGACCCGTAGCACCCGTCTAGCAAGAACCTCTCATCCCTTTTCTGTCCAACTCTCTAATGCAAGAGTTAACCGTTATTCCCAGTCCTTCTTTTATGCAACCGGTCAACTCTGCAACTGTCTTCCTCTGTCTATATTTCCTACTTCCTATGATCTCCAGTCCTTCAAACGCAGTGTGTCCAGGCATCTCGAAATCAACAATGGATCTTGAATTTGGCTCTCTTTTTGTATTGTTTTTGTTTGTTCTTAGAAGGAACAATTTGTGGGCCCATGGCCTTTGGCTCCTTTTTCCTTGCATAAAAAAAGAAAAAAGAAGTGTCTTTGGTAAATGAAAGAACGATAAACCAAATTTTGATGTTACGAAAGTGATGAATATAGGACAAATTCCACTATGTGGAAGGTATCTGTCTCGATGATACAAAAAGTGACGCGAAAGGAAATATGAAAAATTCAAAATTGGCGCGCTGCACAGTGCCGTGCTTGCTTGCAGCGAGGCCATCACAACAATAACAAGACAATTTGCCACCAGGACTTCTCAGCATCAGGACGATTCCCCATCATTTATTTACGTATCAGTTAATTTAGCAAGTACAGTAAACCCTTCATAAGTCGAACTATATGGGGCTCTACCCTGGTTTGAATAACCGAATTTCCCGTCTTACCGAATTTTCAACCCCAAAAATTGCTAAATTACCGAATTTTCACCCCCCAAAATTGCTAAGACAATACCTATTACTTGTCCTTTCAACACTAAATTAAAGAAGCATATATAAATAAGTTATGACAAAAAACAATTTAGTGCATTTAATATACCTTTAACCCCTTCAGTGCTGGGTGTATTTTCATTTTATTCTTACTGCCACCAGACAATTTTAGTCAGTGTAGGTTGGATCTGTGGAAGTGAATGGGGTTGGTACAGCCTTCATTAGCCCCTTCAGTATGTGAGTCTAGTCCTGAGTGCCATAAAATCGGCTGGAGGAAGCGTAAATAAAGTAGAAATAGACGTCACAGTACTGAAGTGGTTAATTGGTGGAAAATCAATCACAGACGAAGTACAGACCGTCGGCAGCGTGTGTTGGAGATGGATTTTCACCCCCCCAAATTGCAGAAACAATACTTATTACTTGTCTTCTTAACACTAAAGTAAAGGAGCATATACAGTGTATAAATTAATAAAGAAAGACAAAAAAGAAAGAATTCACTGCACATAATTTGCCTTTCGTTAGAGGCAGTAGATTCGTCGGCAGTTTGTTTTGTTTTGGAGACGGAGGTGGTGGAGGTGGTTGAGTTCACACTTGAATGTAAATTCTAAACAGTACCCAGTATTTATTTCACTCTACATTAAGAACTAAACTTAAATGTAATCACTGTAATAGACTGCAGTGTAACACCCTTCGTTAGAGGCAGTAGATTCGTCGGAAGTTTGTTTTGTTTTGGAGACGGAGGTGGTGGAGGTGGTTGAGTTCACACTTTAACGTAAATTATAAACAGTACCAAGTATTTATTTCACTCTATATTAAGAACTAAGCTTAAATGTAATCACTGTAATAGACTGTAGTGTAACACCTTTCATTAGAGGCAGTAGATTCGTCGGCGGCAGTTTGTTTTGTTTTGGAGATGGAGATGGTGGAGGTGGGCGAGTTCACACTTTAACGTAAATTCTAAACAGTACCCAGTATTTATTTCACTCTATATTAAGAACTAAACTTAAATGTAATCACTGTAATAGACTGCAGTGTAACACTTTCAGTAATAATAATACTGAACTTTAATCATGATCACTACACTAAGTCACACACGAACATTTTTTCTTTTTTTTAGCTTCATTCCTTTACGACTAGAGGTGCCAGTATCGCTTGTTTTAAGCTTTGAACCTTCCATGGCAAGGCAGAAGGCAAAAAGGAGAGCACTGCTCAGCATTAGATGACAGTAAGAATGGCACAACTACCATCTCCAAAAGCAAGCAGCAGACTGGCGCCATGCGTCCACCTGGCGTGTCCGCCTGGTGCCATTTCTCCCCCTACTATCATACGTGGTCTCGGCCTGAGTTCGGCTAACCGAAGATTCCGTCTTCTAAAGGTTCGACTTATGGAAAGTTTACTGTATTTAGTTTTCGAGTTATATGAGTTATAAAGCTGATAGTGGTTTATTCTTTTTATCTATCTATCTAACTATTGCCAGACGCCTTAATCCCGCACGGGGTGGCTACAAACAAATCGCCTACATGTCACTCTGTCCCCTGCCATTTCACTACCACGCTCCCAACTCACACCCCCCTCTGTCATATACCTCTCCACTCCATCCCTCCATCTCATCCTCGGTCCCCCTCCCTCTCGCCCCCTCCATATCACTCACATACACTCTCCTCGTCAGTCTTTCACTCTCCATCCTCTCCACATGCCCAAACCACCTTAACGTGTTTCTCCTAACGCTTCCCATCACGTCCTCAACCACACCACAACGCTCCTTCACTTCCTCATTTGTTAGTCTCTCTCCATGTGACTCCACATGCTCCTCTCAAATAACTCATTTCCACTGCTCTCACTCTTGACTTCTGTCCTTCCAACAGGGTCCAAGCTTCACTTCCATATGTCAGAGTTGGTATCACAATACTGTCATGTAACAACTTTTTCACTTCCACGCTCACCTCCCTGTTTCTTATCACTGCTTTCAACGAACCAGTAACCTTCCTTCCCTGCTGCACCCTTTCGAGCACTTCACCCACTAGACTTCCATCCTTACTCATCACACTGCCCAAGTACTTAAATTCACTCACATTCTCCATATCCTTCCCATCCAATCTCACTGTACATTCACTGACTTCACTTCTCTCGAAGACCATCACTTTACTCTTCCCTACATTCATCTTTAGATTCCCTTTCTTACACACTCTACCAAACTCATCTACCAAGCCTTGCAGCTCCCCTTCGTCTTCGCTCAACAACACAGTATCATCTGCAAACAACAGTACAGGGAGTCTCCAAACACTGCACTCTCTCACTAGGGCCGCTCCAACATCCACTGCCCGACCTTGTACCTCTTTTATAACCCCATCCATATACAGATTGAACAACCATGGAGACATGACACATCCTTGTTTCAATCCAACCTTCAAATGGAAAGATTCACTCAGTTTGCCATCCACACACACTGCAGCCTTAGCACCCTCATACATACTCTTCACTGCCTTCAACAACTTCCCATCCACTCCATATATTCTTAATACCTTCCACAAACCTTGTCTATCCACCCTGTCATATGCTTTCTCCAGATCCATGAAGGCCGCATACAACTTCTTGCCCTTTTTTAGAAACTTTTCCACTAAGGATCTAAGAATGAATATCTGGTCTACACAATCTCTTCCCTTCCTAAAACCTCCTTGTTCTTCTCCAACCAATTCCTCAGTAATTTCCCTAACTCTGTCAATAAGTATCCTACCATATACTTTTCCTATTACACTGAGAAGGCAAATGCATCAAACAGTTGATAATAATGAAAAAGAAATATCAATGTACTGAAAAGTGAATCAGGTGACGTATGCCTTGCATGCCACTGTCTAGGCAACTCACCTGGTACCAGTGACCTGGCCAGTATAGACATGTCGTGTCATGGTATGAAATTCAAGGCCAGAATGATTTCCCAATCGATGACAATGTGGAAGACAAAGTGTATGTAGCATTAGAGGAAGAAACAGTCAGAAATGATGATTAGGTAATGTCGCAAAAAAGGTGCGGTATGTTGATGTGTTTGGTGAGTGAAACAACACTTACATCGCCTATATTACTGTGTGAAAACCAATACTCTTTTACTACATATAAATTCGTACCAAATAAATAAATAAATAATTACTATAAGTGGCTTGGAATAGCTACCCTCCCATGGATCACATTTTCTCAGGAGCCAAGGCCCATAGAAAACACAGCCATGTGAAGGTATTCTTACCTGTAGCAGCATTTGAAAGGTCTGGTGAGCGATTTCTATTTGAATTTTCTGTTTCTTATAAAAAGTGGAGGTTTTAGCCCCCCTCCTCAAAAAAAGAAGAAAAAAAAATCTGCCGGGATTGGGGAGGTAATTGGTTAAGAATCTGCCGGGACGGGGCGGGTTAAGATAAGGCTCCAAATGAGACATTGGCATATATATATAAATGCCTAATAACCTCAAGTGAACGATCAACATATTCTTAATTATACGAATAATCTTCATATTACGTCTACATTCTCAGCTAATCAACCAATCTCAACCAACTGCATCCAAAAATTACAATAAAAGTTACTGAAGACAGCTATGGGAGGTGCCAGATTATAATTCAAAGTCAACTACAGTGAGGCAGAAACAAGTTAATTATTGACTACAAGTGCAAATTATAAACTAATATCCAAACCAATGCTATTCAATGAACATAGACCTTGATAGTTCCCCATGAAATCAGTTATTATAGTATTAATCAAATAACATTAAGTATATTTATAGAATGACAGAATCATCCATGTTTTGACAGGGAACTGTCTGACGGCGAATCGGCTTCATGGAGAATTTTCCCAGAACCAGTCCACGTTCCTCCTCGCAGCTTCGCTGCATGTGAGTATATTTTCGCAGCTCTACACATTTTCTTATTGTTTAGACATGCCTCCCATGCACCCTGCATCATCTCCAGCATCGGGGAAGCCCTCTGCAAAGAAGCAGCACCATACTCTAACTCTGGAGAGGAAACTGGAAATTACGCCACAAGGAGGGGCAGGGAGTCTCGAAGATTGGGTGTGCTTTAGGCCTTACAGCTTCCACCGTTGGGACTGTGACCAAGAAAAAGTAGATGTACAAGAAAATGGCCTCCTCATTCTCTACATCTACAGGTATTACTTACTAGTACAGCTATTACTTACTTCAAAATAGAAGGGGTAAAGTTTAGGTGGGGGTTCCAAGGGGGTTCTGGAACGCATCCCCCCATTTCTATGTACTGTATATTTCAATGGGAAAAATCATTCCGATATACAAAATTTCGAATTACGAAAGTTTTTTTGGTCCCTATCCCTTTCGTACATCGAGGACTCATTGTACTGTTATCTCTCCCCCCTCGCTCACCTCAAACTAATTTCCAGAAGCATACCCATGCTCAAATCACTCGCCACTCCATTCAGTCACTCAAAGACAACAAACAGCTGCATGCAGGGCCTCCTGACATCCACCTTTGTGAATCCTACCTCCCTTGTGAGGACAGGGTAAACCTGGCCAGGCTGAGATGTAGGCATCATCCAGCCCTCTTGAGTTATCAGAAGAGGCTGGATGACTCAGTCGTTGATGCATGTTCAGGATGAAATACAGCACCCCATACTATTAAGCACATTACGGAAGACTAAAATCGCCTGTGCCAACAACACAACATACACTCCCTGAGAGCACTATTGGAAAGCCCGGTCATGGCCGTGGCCTTCCTAAGGGAACTGGGACTGATCGGCCAGACTGCCTAGGGAACAACTACTACTACATATAAAGAAATACAAAATGACAAAACTGGCAATTTCCACATACTACTGTATGTGCTTTAGAATAAACTCAAAAAGTATAATGGAATTCATGGAAATAGTCATCATCATCTTCATCACTGTGACCTTTTTTTCCATCTAAGGACAGAATAGGGTACAGTCCAGAAAGACAGGAAAGAGAAAGCACAACAATGGGAGAACTACATTTCTGAAAGCAGTTAAGTTTACAAAATCTGCCAGCTTACATACCAACATCATGTATGAACTTCTCTATCTTGGTCTGCATTCCCCAATACCGGAACTCCACCTTACACAGCTTGTATGCACACATGATTGCTTCACCAGTGGGCAGAGGTGTTTCTCTGTCCTGTGTGTGAAGAGAAAGATAAGGATGAAGCAGCGGGAGAAATGTCCATGAGCTATAAAGTGATCGTAATGGGCGAAATGAATGGAAGAGTAGGCACTCATCCTGAGGATGACATAATGGGTTGCGATGGAGTACCAAGAGAAAATGATAATGGGATGTGACTGAAGGATATGTGTCAGGAAAGGAGGTTGTGCATTTGTAACCTCCATTTCAAACTCAAAGATGCACATAAATATACATGGTATAGAAGGAATAGGAGCATGTTGAAAGGTGCCTGATTGATTACATGCTTGTAGAGAAGTTGATGCTGAGAATGGTCACTGATATGAAGGCCATGAGAGGACGATGTGGAGGTCTGTCTGATCATATGATTGTGGCAAGCAAGATCAAGCTGAGAGGAGTGAGGTGGACCAGGAGAGAGAGGAACTGTCAGGGAGAGAGACTGAAAGTCAAGAAGCTGAGAATCAAAGAAATGGCAGATGAATACAAGACCAAAGAAGGGGGGGCACTGGAATCAGTGAATTGGAATGAAATGGATCTGGACAGCCTGTGGAATGCACACAGGGACTGCTTAGCTAGGAATGCTAAAGCTGTGTGTGGTGTGGCAAGAGTAACAATAAAGAAGAAAGGTATGGCATGGTGGGATGAAGCGGTTAAGAAAGCAATGGAGGAAAAGAGGATGAAGTGGCTAGAGTGGTTACAGGACAGGGGGTTCAACTGAAATAAGAATTCCATCCTTCCTCTTCTGTCTTACTTTCCTTCATTCCTTCCTCTTTCTTCTGCCTACGGGTGACTTTACACTCCTTCTTCTGTCTTTCTTTCCTTCATTCTTTCCTCTTCCTTCTGCCTATGGGTGACTACACTGAGTGACAAGCCAAATGGTTTCCTGTACACTAGGAAACCATATACTTTGCTGGGTGGTAACCATAAAACCAAATTATGGCGCCAGGTGGTTTAGTGGGTAATTAAGGTGCTCCAATTGGATTGAGCCTGAGTAGGTTTATATTCAAGGAAAGGTTGGGGTTTATTGCTCATGTAATGCCACTCAGGGATGAGTGAAGCTGGTCACTCTCATCTTAAACGTCAGAACCAACTTGTCTAGCCCCAGGTTCCTATGCTCCTCTATGGGGCGACACTGGATTGGATGATGGATGGATGAAGCACGTAATGAGACTAGTAAAAAGGAAAAAGAAGGAAGTAAATGATGATCTAGCAAACAAAAAAAAATGAATGCAAATTACACTGAAAATAGGAAGATATTCTGGAAAGAGGTGCAGAAATGTAGAAGTGACAACAGAATGAAATGTGAAAGTGTGAAGGATGTAAGTGGTAGATTCTACACCCATACGGATGAAGTAAAGACCAGGTGGAAAGAATATTCTGAAAGCCTGAAGAATGGGAATAGGAAGAGCAGAGCTGCTGTGAACATGACTGGTTTTGGGGGCAGTGTCAGGAAACATGACACTCGCACAGGTGAAGAATGCTATGAAGCGGCTGAAAAATAGGAAAGCAGATGGGACTAATGAGGTTTATGCAGAGATCATTATGTGTAGTGGAGAGAGCAGAATGAAGTGCTTGCTGGAGATATGTCAGAAGACATGGATGAGTGAAACTGTGCCATTAGAGTGGAAAAAGGCTGTGATTTGTACTCCTACACAAAAATAAAGGTGAGAGTGTAAGAATTAACGTGGCATAAGTTTATTGAGTGTTGTAGAGAAGGTCATTCATTTTCATTCACTCATCATCCAATCCTATGCTGCCCCATGAGAAGCGCAGGAGCCCGGGGCTAGGCAAGTTGGTCCTGACATTTAAGATGAGAGTGTCCAGCCTCACTCATCCCTAAGTGGCATTACATGAGCAATAAACCCCAACCACCCATTGGATATAAACCTTCACTGGCTCAATCCGACTGGAGTGCTGTAATTATCCACTAAACCACGAGGCGCCAAAATTGGTTATAAGCCCACCCAGCGTAGTAAATTGTTTCCTGGTGTACTCCATTTGGCATGTCACTCACTGCAGTCACCCACAGGCAGATGGAAGAGGAAAGAATGAAGGAAAGAAAGACAGAAGAAGGAGTGTAAAGTCACTCGCAGACAGAAGGATGAGGAAAGAGTGAAGGAAAGAAAGACAGAAGAAGATAGAAGGAAAAAAGGATGGAGGAGAGAAGAGGGCAGACACCTGAGATGGAAGAATCATTACAGAGGAAGTAAGAGAGAGATCAGAAGTCCTAGTGTGTGATGAACAGGGTGGCTTTAGGAGTTGCAGAGAATGTGTGGATCAAACATCTGCCATGAGACAGACAGTGGAGAAGGCTTGTGAGAAGAACTATCAGGTGTTTATGGCATTTATGGATCTGGAAACAGCATACGACAAAGTGGACAGAGAAGGATTGTGGAAGGTTTTGCGCATTTACAGCGTAATTGGTAAGCTGCTAGGTGCCGTCAAGAGTTTTTACAATGGTAGTGAGGTATGTGTATGGGCAAATGGGCATCAAAGTGATTGGTTTATGATCAATGTGGACATGTGACAAGGTTGTGTGATGTCCCCATGGTTGGTCAACATATACAATGATGGGGTGATTACAGAAGTAAAACCATGAGTAATGGAGAGAGGGATGGTGTTGGTAATGAATGGTGATGGATGGAATATCTCAAATTTGTTGTATGCTGATGATGCAGTGCTACGAGCAAATACCGGACAAGAGCTTGGTAAACTAGTGCAGAGTTTTGCTGATGTCTGTGAGCATCGTGCCTTGAGAGTAAATGCAGAAAAGAGTAAAGTGATGGTAATCAAGGGAGAAGGTGACTCCCTGTGTGATGTTACAGTCAATGTAGAGAGAATGGAATTGATGAGAGAGTTCAAATACTTGGGTACAGTGATGGAAAAGAGAGAAAAATGTTCAAAAGAAGTGGAAAGTAGAGTGACACAAGGAAGGAAAGTAGCTGGTGCTATGAAAGCCTTGATAAGAAACAGAGGCTTGAGTGCTGCAGCTGCACGAGGCTTACATGAAGGAGTGTTAGTGCCATTTTTAACATATAGGTGTGAGATGGTGTGGCATGGAAATGATAAGTCAAGAGTGAGAGCCGTGGAGATGGAACTGCTGAGGAAAGTTTGTGCTGTGCAGAGAGAGGATAGGATACGAAATAATGTGATTCGTGAAAGATGTGGTGTGAGGAGTGTACCGAGATGGTATGGTCATGTGGAGAGAATGGATAACAACAGAGTGGTAAAAAAGTTATACCTGAGCGAATCTGAAGGAGGGAGGAGGCGAGGTAGGCCAAGGGGAAGGTGGAGTGATATGGTGAATGAATGAGGAAGAGAAGTAAGGAAGTCGGTGAGGCTAGGGGACTGACAAGGGATCGAGCTGGCTGGATGAAAGTTGCGAGAAGTGCATGATCAGGGATCTGACCTATCGGATACATTTATGTGAAGCTACAGAATGTGGTGAATGTTTTTTGGCATATCAGACAGAGCTAGGATTCCAGAGACTTGAATGATGAGTGAACAGAATCGTTGCCCATTGGATTGGGCAAACTTGGGCTGTCTGAATGTTGCTACTCCTCACTCTGCCCTAGGGTGGGAAAGGAGGTCCAGATGATAATGATTATTAATATGTTAGAATTACTGTAAAAATGGTACAGGGTTGTCTTCTTGTTTTTTGTGAACTGAGAAGGATAACAGACATTCTGTAAATTCTGAAAATAATTTGCTGTTTAATGAATCATTCACACATCCATCCATCCATCATCCAATCCATTATTACCCCATCAGGGGTGTATGGGGTTTGGGTTAGGTTCTCCAGTTCATGCAATGAACTTGAGACTGACCTGTCACTCTTTCCTCAGTATCATTATGTTAATGACAAACCCTAGCTTCCTCTTCAGTTATAACACTTATGAGCCATGTCCAGCTCACGAGCCTTAACCCACTACCCACGATGTATCCATCTTCTGCTTACACAGCTATCATAAAATATCTGTAAAAATGGTAACAGCCAATTCCACATTACTCCTTTTGAGGCTTAAGTGTGTCCATCCAGAATATTTATGAGTTGGAGACTGATCTATGCTCTTGATGGTCTTATGCTAATATATTTGCTGCAGGAAGATGACCCGTCTACTTCAGCATTATACACCTTGGTCCCAATTAGCGCGTGATCAAATGGAATGATTCACAAATAGCGCAAGCTGTCTTTTTTAACATCCAAAACGTCTGAAATTAACAATGCTGGTGCAGCCACTGCAACAGATGATGTGATTACTGCAGCATCTATCGCGGACGCATTAAAGGAGGCGAGACATGAGAAGGTTACACCGATGCCAGCAACGCCAGAAACACAAGGAGAGCTCTCCATGATGCACATCAGCTGAATCTTGGCTGCTGTAGCTGCCTTAACCCTTTGGCTGCGACAGCCATGACAACAATTTATGTGCTCAATACGAAGAAGTAGGGAAAAAAAGTGTTTTCAACTTGTGTTTTAACCCACTTATCCTTAATCCTAAGAACTAAAATTTTGGTCAGACACACTTCAATCTTTCTACTATCGTTTGCAACAAACTGCATGTCCATAGGTACTCCCAGCCCAGAGAACGATTTGAGAGGATAAAGGTGTGTTTTGTGACATGGGAAATAGCCCAACAAGGCAGAAATTTCCATCAAACCACAAGATTTTTTTCATATAAAACAGGGTTATTGCCATGTTATCTCATGGGGGGGGGGAGGATTCTGGCCAGTCTCATATGGTTTTATTGTGATACTGCACGGTCTTTATGCTAGACTTTAGCAAAACAGTAATGATGTGAGGAAAATCATTAAAAGCTTCATAAAACTTCATGAAAGACTTGTATCACCACCAGAGCTGGGCACTTCCACAATCACTTCCGCAAACCGCAAAATCCGCAAGTGCGGAAGTGTAATTTCGTTTGCAGATAAGCATTTGTGACAAATTCGGCGCAAATTCGAGGTTTTGCACTTGCGGAAGTATTTCCGCAAACACGAATCTGCCTGTGAACATCTATGTGGCCTAGCCCAGTAGGTGGTGTCTGGGTCAGTCGCCGGCTAACCACCACCGCTGACCACTCCCGCACTGGTCCCATATGTATGATAAATGTTGTATATATACGATAAATTCACCTTCGGTACAACGTACGGTACAATAGCATTTTTCATTATCGTACATTTTGTGTTAGTGGTAGGTGGTGACGACCATCATCCACTCACTTGATGCAGTGCTGCCTACTTCTTCCTTAGCCTTTATCATTCATTTTCTGTGCCTGCCCTCCTCTCTTCCTATTTCTCCCATCTTTCCTGTCATTTCTTACTGCTTTTCTTTCCTTTACAGGTGGCTTTACATTGAATGACAAGCCAAATGGTTTCCTGTAAGCCAAGAAACCATTTACAACTCTGGGTGGTAAAAAAACCAAACCATATGTGCTCCCTACGTGTCAACAAGTGGGTTGGTGGAGGGTTAGTGCCCCTACCCATAAAATAAATAACTCAAAGTCAAATGGCCACCCCTTACGGGATTATGGTGTCTGTCAATAGATAGATAGGTAGACATTTTGTGTGATAATCTGATGATTCCTTCAAAAAGAAAGAAAAAGAGAGAGAGAGAGAGAGAGAGAGAGAGAGAGAGAGAGAGAGAGAGAGAGAGAGAAATGGCTGATGATCAGATTTATCTCTTTTTGATTTTCACTGGCTTCATAGCAAGCCCTCAGGATATGAATGAAAATGGGTATGAGCCACAAGGGGGCAAAATTCATCCTCGTGATCAATTAACAAAGCATAATATTGTCATAGCAAGTCATATTCTACTTTACAATGGAGGGTTCCTCACTACATTAGCTTAATGATATACTGTATGTGCTTTCTACGGGTAGGGTAAGAAATAAAAACCTAAGGATAAAAGCCAAAAGATGTTTTTTTCTCTTCATTCATCATCCAATCCTACGTTGCCCCATGAGGAGCGTAGGAGCCAGGGGCTAGGCAAGTTGGTCCTGACATTTAAGATGAGAGTGACCAACCTCACTCATCCCTGAGTGGCATTATGTGAGCAATAAAACCCAGCCACCCCTTGGATATGAACCTTCACTGGCTCAATCCGAATGGAGTGCCGTAATTACCCACTAAACCACCAGGTACCAATTTTTTTTTTTTCTCTCACTCCCAATAAATAAAAAAAAATATCAAGCCTAATTCAAGACCAATATATTTTCCAGATTCTTAGACGTTATAATGTATGCTACTGTTGTAAACTACTTTGATACTAGAAAGACCTGTTTAGCATACAAGCCAGTAACAAGATGAAAAGTGCACAGATGTGCTACAAAGCCTCCCAGTCCACCTAGAATATGACATTTAGTCTAAATTTCAAATTTGTCAGACTTATAGCATTGCCAGAGCCAGTATTTCATTCTCAACAAAAATCAAATAACAGATTAAACAAGAAACATGAGAAATGAAACTGAACACAATTTTACCATTTTTCTTACCACACAACCACCTTTCCCCATGCAGTATTAATACTGATAGATAGATATACTGTTATGCTGGAAATGTCTCAGTTGTTGGAGGAGTCTGACTGTGACTAAGGAATGAGGACTGTGAAGGTTAGTGCCATGGAATAGAGATGGACTGTGTGTCCACTTGTTGTGTGATCTGTAAAGTGTTACTAGGAAACAGATATCCACACTGAAGATGTGGAACGTGTCTGAGCTCGCCCATACACATACTAGTAATATTTCACACCTTAATGTTGTTAGAGATCTCCCCAAATGGGGAGGGATACTTTTTTACATCTCAACCTGTACTACAGTAGCATACAGAGATCTCCCAAATGGTGAGGGATACTTTTTTACACCTCAGCCTGTACTATAGTGGCATACAGAGAACTCCCCAAATGGTGAGGGATACTTTTTTACACCCCAAGCTGTAGTATAGTATCATCATCATCATCTGGATCTCTCCTCCTAGGGCTGGGTGAGGAACAGCAACGGCCAGAAATCCCAGATCTGCCCAGTCTAATGGGACACGTTTCCATTCACTCATCATTCAAGCCCCCAAAATCCTGGCTCTACCTGATACACCAAAAACATTCACCACGTCTTGTAACTCCATATAAACATAACCTACAGGGTCAATCCGGACACTGTCACATTAAAAAGGGGTGCCATTCCCTGACCATGCGCTTCTCCTCATAATATTCATCCAGTCTGCTGGATTTCTTGCCAGTCCTCTGGCCTCACCGACTTCCTTACCGCTCATCTTCACACATTCATCCACCATTTCCCTCAACATTCTCCTTGGCCTACTTTGCCTCCCCCCTCCTTCAAATTCACTCAGATATACCTCTTTCACCACTCAATTGTTATCCTTTCTCTCCATAGGACTATACCATCTCATTACACTCTCTTTGATTCTGGTGTCCACAGACTTCCTCACTGCACATCTTTCACGAATCACATTATTTCACATCCTATCCACTCTCTGTATGCCACATACATTCCTCAGCAATCCAATCTCCCCTGCACTCACTCCTGACTTTTCATTTTCATGACAAACCGTGGTTTCACACCCATTTGTTTTAGCTGGCACTAATACTCCTTCATGTAAGCCTCGTGTAGCTGCAACACACAAGTCTCTGTTTCTTATCAAGGCCTTCATTGCACCAGCTACTTTCTTTCCTTGTGTCACTCTACTTTCCACTTCTTTGGTGCATCTTCCTCTCTTTTCTATCACTGTACCCAGGTACTTGAACTCTCTCACCAATTCCAGTCTCTCTCCATTCACTGTAACATCACACTGAGAGTCATCATCTCTCTCAATAACTATCACTTCGCTCTTTTCTACATTTACTCTCAAGGCATGACGCTCAGAGACATCAGCAAAACTCTGAACTAGTCTGCCAAGTTCTTGTCTGGAACTTGCAAGTAGTACACCATCAGCATACAACAAATTTGTGATATTCCATCCATCACCATTCATTACCAACGCCATCTCCCTCTCCATTACTCGTGTTTTTAATTCTCTCATCACCCCAACCATATATACAGTGAACAACCATGGGGACATCACACAACCTTGTTGCATGCCCACACCGATTGCGAACAATTCGCTTAGATCTCTGTTTACCCTTACACATGCTTCACAACGTTTTCGTTTTTGAAGGCTCCAACATGCTCGCATGCGTCAGCCTTGGTCACCTAATGGCGGCTCTCCACACTGCTCGATCCCTGGCAGCCTCCCTGTTCAGTCCCTTAACCCCTAAGTCACACTTAATGACCTCGTCCCATGTCTTTCTCGGTCTACCCCTCCCAACCCCTCCCCCAATATTAACACCTCTCACCCTCTGTACCCAATTATCATCCCCCATCCTCTCCACATGTCCAAACCACCTCAGCCTACCTCTCCTCATCACAACACCAATACACTCTAGTCCCATCCTACATCTCAACTCTTCCATCGTAAACCCAGCCCCCCCAGGCCTTGCACGCAGGGACACACTGTACATCCACCTAATCATTGTCATTTCTGTACGTTTAAACCTGCGAATATCCTCTTCCTTTACTGCCCAGGTCTCACTACCAAACAGCATCACACTCCTAACACATGCTGCATACAAAGACCCCTTAGCACATAAGGAGAATCTTCTCACTGTCAGGAGAGGCAACAGCTCCCTGAACTTCTTCCAACCACTTTTCACCCTAGCAACCGAGCTAATTCCAGCCCCACCTCCGGCACATAACATGTCTCCCAAATAACGAAACTCCTCCACACACTCAAGAGACTCACCTGCAAGTTCAACCCTCTCACGCCTAACAATCTCCACCTGCTCTCCCCGACACGCTGCACACATGAAATCAGCATCATCTCGCAGTCTACCTCTAATACCACTACATCTCTTGTGCACCCACTTATCACAAACACTACACAAGATGGAATTACTTCCCACACCCTTGTGGCAAACTGCACATGGCCACTCTCCCTCTCCTCTGATTGTACCGCCACCAACCCTAGATATCATCACTTTTGTTTTATCTGCATTTACCCTTAAGCCCTTGTACCCCATACCATCTCTCCACTTCTTAAATCTTTCCTCCGCCTCCTTTTCATTCTCTGCA
>JAGKTI010000128.1:140941-154263 GCA_018397915.1 Birgus latro
TGACAGTTAGAGAAACTTGTATTGGAGAGCATGCTGGTCTACTCTCTGTGTAACTGAGACACTGAAAAAGTTCAGCAAAGGAGGATGGTCAGGAACAAGTCCTGAGGGCTGATGAAACGGGAGCTCCAGCTCTCCCTGTCATCAGCTTTCCATCCTCCCTGGGAGTACTGCCCTGCTCGACTGGTGCTACAGTCTCCTCACCCTAAAAACAGAGGAGGGGGTCCCTAGTCCCCTCACCCTGCCCCTTTTAGTCGCCTTTTACTACACGCAGGGAATACGGAGGCGGAATTCTTCCTAACACAACCTGGCCGCAGTGTAGTAGTACCACCCCACAGTGCGGCCAGATTGTGTCCCCCCACGCCACAGAACCACTACCTCATCATCACCCATACCACTCACTACACGTATTAAATCATCCCAAAATCTATCCTTCTCTGCGTCATCCAATCCTACCTGTGGAGCATATGCCGATATAACTGAAATCAATTTCTGCCCGATCAAAATTTTCACTACTAATATCCTATCACTTACTCTCATAACATTCATGACATATTCCACCCATTTCTCTGCAACCAACACACCCACACCCCCATATCCGTCAGTTCCCCCCTGCCAAAACAACTTATAGTGGCAATCCTTCCCAACAATCTTTCTGGCTGATCCACCCCTGTACCGGACTTCCTGCAAACATGCCACATCCACCCACCTCCTACTGAATGCCTCAACAACTTCCCCTGCTCTTCCTCTCAAACTTCCCACATTCCACGAACCCACCGTAAACCCCCTGGGTGATTTGCTGTCCTCAGGCTTGCTTTGGTGCTTGTTTTTGTAGTTCATAGTCGGTAAGATAAAGGGGGGTAAACATTCCAAAGGCCCGACCCATTGCACAGACCCAAGTCCGGGCAATGGATCTGGGACCCCTAGCCCACCAGCTTACCAGTGGCTGTGGTAGTGGCCTCGGGGCACCCTGCCAGGACAGCTGCAGGGACCCTCCAAGCGCGGCTTGGCACTGCAACTGCCCCGCCATTATACACCCACTGATAGGGCAGCCTCCTGGGGTGCTACTCCCCAGTTCGGGCCCCTCTCTATTGAGCGGAAGCGGCAGCCTGGGAGCCGCAATGCCCTGTACCCTCTAGCACAGGTTCGAGCCCCATCTCGCCCCGGACCCATGATCTATGCCGGCGGAACCCCAGTCAAGCCTCCCCCCAAAGTCCGCCACTAGGTAGCGGGGGCAAAGTTTTCTGGCCGCATGCCCTTGCTGGCGTCAACCCCTGTAACGTAGTGGGATACGTTGTGTAACATGTAAAGCGCATGTGGTGTAATGCATAGGATAGTTAGAGGAAATGTTTGGGAGAGTATGCTGGTCTACTCTCCATGTTACTGTCACACTGAAAAGGTCAGCAAAGGGGGATGGTTAGGTAGCTAGTGAAACAGGAGCTCCAGCTCTCCCTATCACCAGTATTCCCATTCCCCTCGGAAGTACTACCCTGTTCGGCCCGTGCTACAGCCTCCTCCTACAAAAAAAACTCTTGACGGAACCTAGTAGCTTACCATCTACACCGTACATGTGCAAAACCTTTCACAATCCTTCTCTGTCTACTTTGTCGTATGCTTTTTCCAGATCCATGAATGCCATAAACACCTTATATTCCTTCTCACAAGCCTTCTCCACTATCTGTCTCACTGCAAATATATGATCCTATAGCCACTCTGTTCATCATTCACTAGGACTTCTGATATCTCTCTTTACTTTATAATAATAAAAGAGATACAAGGTTGGGCAGTGGATGTTGGTGCGGCCCTAGTGAGAGAGGGCAGTGTTTGGAAACTCCCAGTACTGTAGGTTGCAGATGATATTGTGTTGTTGAGCGAAGACAAAGGGAGGCTGCAAGACTTGGTAGATGAGTTTGGGAGAGTTTGCAAGAAACAGAAGCTAAAGGTGAATGTAGGGAAGAGTAAAGTGATGGTCTCTGAGAGAAGTGAAGCCAGTGAATGTACAGTGAGATTGGATGGGGAGGATATGGAGAATGTGAGTGCATTTAAGTACTTGGGTAGTGTGATGAGTAAGGATGGAAGTCTGGAGGGTGAGGTGCTTGAAAGGGTGCAGCAAGGAAGGAAGGTTGCTGGTTCACTGAAAGCAGCGATAAGAAACAGGGAGGTGAGCATCGAAGTGAAAAAGATGTTACATGACAGTATTGTGATACCAACTCTAACATATGGAAGTGAAGCTTGGACCTTGTTGGAAGGACAGAAGTCAAGAGTGAGAGCAGTGGAAATGAGTTATTTGAGAGGAGCATGTGGAGTCACATGGAGAGACAGACTAACAAATGAGGAAGTGAAGGAGCGTTATGGTGTGGTTGTGGACGTGATAGGAAGTGTTAGGAGAAACACGTTAAGGTGGTTTGGGCATGTGGAGAGGATGGAGAGTGAAAGACTGATGAGGAGAGTGTATGTGAGTGAGGTGGAGGGGGGGAGAGGGAGGGGGAGGCCGAGGATGAGATGGAGGAATGGAGTGGAAAGGTACATGAGAGAGGGAGGTGAGGGTTGGGAGCGGGGTAGTGAAATGGCAGGGGACAGAGCAACATGGAGGCGATTTGTTTGTGGTCACCCCATGCGGGATTGAGGTATCTGGCAATAGACAGATAGACAGAATTCTTCCATATACCTTCCCTACCACACAATAAACTTATGCCACGATAATTCTTGAACTCACTTCGCTCACCTTTATTTTTGTGCAGGGGTACAATTGCAGCCTTTTTCCACTCTGCTGGCACAGTTTCACTCATCCATGCCTTCTTACGTATCTCCAACAAGCACTTCATGCCACTCTCTCCACTACACGTAATCATCTCTGCATACACATCATCAACCCTAGGTGCTTTCCCATTTTGCAGAAGCTTCACTGTTCTTCACATATCCTGGCACTGCATTCCTTCTCTGCACACCCCCAAACCAATCATGTTTACAGTGGCTCTGCTCTCTCTATTCCCATTCAACAGGCTTTCAAAATATTCTTTCCATCTGGTCCTTACTTCATCCCCATCAGTGTATAATCTATAACTTACACCCTTCACACTTTCACATTTCTTTCTGCTGTCACTTCTATGTTTCCGCATCCCTTTCCAGAATAACTTCCTATTTTCAGAATAGTTTGGGTTCATTTTTCCTCCGAGATCATCATTTACCTCCTTCTTTTTCTTCTTCACTAGTCTCTTTACGTGCTTCATATTCTCACTGTATTCAGTTCTTATTTCAATTGAACCCCTGTCCTGTAACCACTATAGTCACTTCTTCCTCTTTTCCTCCACTGCGCTCGTAACCTCTTCATCCCACCAAGCTGTGCCTTTCTTCTTTGTTGTTATACTTTCCACACCACACACTGCTTTATCATTCCTAACTAAGCAATCCCACTATGCATTCCACAGGCTGTCCAGTCATTTCATTCCATTTCACTGATTCTAACTCCTCCCCTACTTTGGTCCTGTATTCATCTGCCACTTCTTTGACCCTCAGGTTCTCAAAATTCTGTCTTTCTCCCTCACTGCTCCTCTCTCTCCTGGTCCACCCCACTCCTCTCAGCTTGATCTTGCATACCAAAATCATATGATCTGACAGACCTCTACATCGTCCTCTCACAGTCCTCATATCAGCAACCATTCCTGGCATCAACCTCTCTACGAGCACATAATCAGTCAGGCTCCTTTCAGCACGATCCCCATTCCCTCTATACAATGAATATTTATGTGTAGCTTTGTGTTTGAAATACGAGTTACAAATGCCCAATCTCCTATCCTGACACATATCCTTCAGTCGCTTCCCCATTATCATTCTCTCCTGGTACTCCATTACAACCCACTATGTTATCCTCAGGATGAGTGCCTACTCTTCCATTCATATTGCCTATTATGATCACTTTATAGCTCCTGGGCATTTCTCCCACTGCTTCATCCAGCTCATCCCAAAACCTGTCTTTCTCTCTCTCACTCTTGTCATCACACAGTACACACGCTACGATCACAGCCTCAAACTTGAACCTGACATCCATACATCTCAAGCTGACACATTTGTAATCTCTCATTCCACTATGTCACACCTCATTCATCAACAAAGGTACTCCTTCCTTGCATCTTCCTAGCCCATTCATGCCCGATCATACACATTTCACACCCTCGCACTCCTCCACTTCACACCCTCTCACCTTTGCTTCACACAATGCCAACACGACAAATCTCGCAATCTTGAACACATTCACCGCTTCCACCCTCTTGCACTCCTCACTCACACCTATAGTAGTACTATAGTAGCATACAGAAATTTCCCCAAATGGTGAGGGATACTTTTTTACACTCCAACCGGTACTACAGTAGCCTACAGAGATTCCCCAAATTGTGAGGGATACTTTTTATGCTCCAGCCTGTACTACAGTAGCCTACAAAGATCTCCCCAAGTGGTGAGAGATACTTTTTTGCACTCCAATCTGTACAACAGTAGCTTACACAGATCTCCCCAAATGGTGAGGGATACCTTTATTGAAAACCCAACCTGCACTATAGTACCATTAAGAGATCTCCCCAAATGGTGAGGGATACTCTTTTACAGCCCAAGCTGAACATTTCTTAATACTCTTAAGTAGTAGGTTTTGGCTGAAGTAAGTTGTCCTCGCTCTCACTCAGGCAATAATTTAATTAATTTAAATACAACAGTGAAGGATTTACCCTTGTTTTGTAGTAAAAACAGTCTAATATACAGTAATCCCTCCACTATCCAACGTAATAGAGCCAAAGGCATGTCCGGACAGTGGTCTTGTCCGGATAGTGGCCCTGAAGCTCCAGCACTGGTCATTCATGACCCTAACCTAACCTAACCTAAATAAGAAAACCACCTACCTACCCCCTTTCACATAAATAATGCACACAAAGCATGATTTAACTTAATTTTAACCAAAAAATGATGATTTAGAGGTGAGTAAGGCACAGATGCTCACAACTTGTCAGCAAGTGTAAGTAAGTAAGTATCAGACATGGAAATCACTATGAAAATCACCCTTTCTCACACCATTATGCATTAAATAATGGACACAAAGCATGAATTCATTGAATTTTAACCCAAAAATGATGATTTTGAGGTAAGTAAGGCATAGATGTTCATGAGATGGCAGCTTAGTGCAAAGAAGTATCGGACATGGCAATCAATATGAAAATCATTTCTCACATCTTATGCACTAAAATATGGGATACAAAGCATCAAATAAATAAATTGTTACCAGAAAAAGAGTTAGGTATGGCAAAGGTGTTCACTGTTCACCAACAGCACCGGTCATTCTTGACCCTAACCTAACCTAACCTAAATCGGAAAATCACCTACCTAACTCCCTACCGGACATGCATAGCACTTAATTAAGACCTCATTCACATAAATAATTGGCACAAAGCATGAATTAATTGAATTTTAACCCCAAAATGATGAATTTGAGGTGAGTAAGGCAGGGGTGTTCATGAGTTGGCAGCTTAGCGTAAGTAAATATCGGACATGGCTATCACTATGAAAATCATCATTTCTCATATCTTACGCACTAAAATATGGGATACAAAGCATCAGATAAATAAACTGTTACCAGAAAAAGAGTTATGTATGGCAAAGGTGTTCACTGTTCACCAACAGCACCGGTCATTCTTGACCCTAACCTAACCTAACCTAAATAAAAAAAACACCTACCTAACTCCCTACTGGATATGCAGAGCACTTAATTAAGACCCCATTCACATAAGTAATTGGCACAGAGGATGAATTAATCGAATTTTAACCCCAAAATGATTATTTTGAGGTGAGTAAGGCAGGGGTGTTCGCCAGCTGACTACATAATGAACGTAGGGAAGAGACATGATTATTACTGAGAAAATCACCTTTTCACAGCCTGTGCACTCAAATATGGGACACAAAGCATGAAGTAAATAAAATGTAACCAGAAAAATTATGATTTAGAGGTGTGTGGGGCAAAAATGTTCACCAGTTGACTAGATAGCGAACGTATGTAAGAGACATGGTAATCACTGAGAAAATCACCTCTTTCACAGCCTGTCCACTCAAATATGGGACACAAAGCATCAAGTAAATAAAATGTAACCAGAGAATGAAGATTTAGAAGTGGTTATGGAAAATATTTAGCATTTGACAATGTTTACTTACAGTCCATGATTGTTGTTTACCCCCATCTCTAAGGTTTTTAAAGTGGTCATAATTGCTCTTGAAGCATATCCAGTAATCCAGTGTTTAACTACACTTAATCCTTAGCACTGTGACTTTTGATATTTTAAATAAGAACGAAAATATGCAAACGATTGGACAGCCATCCACTGTTCACAGGAGTTGAGACAGAACTAGTAGGAGGGCAATTTGGCGGGAAAGGGGTTTTGTCGGCGTGAGCGGGAAATTCAAACTGACGCGGTTGGAAAAAATTGGATTTTTTTCGGATTTTTTCTAATTTGGGGGCATTTTGGGGTTTGGACAGCCTACGATGTCCGAATAGGGATGTATCCGGATAGTGGACATCCGGATAGTAGAGAGATTACTGTACTAATAATAACAACTCAAATATATATTTCAGTTTTACCATCCATCCATCTATTAACCAATCCTATGTCGCCCCACAGAGAAGCGTAGAATCCCAAGGCTAGGCAAGATGGTCCTGACATTTAAGATGAGAGTAACCAACTTCTCTCATCCCTGAGTAGCATTACGTGAGCAATAAACCCCAACCATCCCTTGCAGGTAAATCTTCACTGACTCAATCTGATTGGAGCGCCATAATTACCCACTAAACCACCAGGTTTCAAAATTTGGTTATATGGTTACCACCCAGCATGGTAAACTGTTTCCTGGTGTACAGGAAACCATTTGGCTTGTCGCTGAGTGTAGAGTCACCCACAGGCAGAAGGATGAGGAACTACACTTGACCCTCGATTTGGCGGACTAAAAGGGGGGAAGTCTAGTCCGGGAATCATCAAAGTCCGGGGGCCACTGCCCATTCCCCTAAGTTTACCATACTTGGTCCGGCAATCACCAATATTCAGTACCCGCCCAGGACTTTTCCCACACTTTGTCCAGCACTCAGTATTACATGTACCAACATAAGTTACATACAAAACATGGTTTACAACATATGACTATATAAAAGGAAAAATAAATACCTGTACTGTATATTTAACATACTGTACTGTATATGTGTTGTACTGTAGTGATGATGCAGGCGTATGCTGTGATCGTAACATACGTTACATACAAAACATGGTTTACAACATATGACTATATAAAAAGAAAAATAAATACCTGTATATTTAACATACTGTACTGTATATGTATTGTTTTGTAGAGAAGACGTTGGTGTATGCCATGATCGTATAGTGGTTCCTCAAATAGCTTAAACTATTCAAAGTCTGACATGACATCCATAGGTGAATCTATAGCACCACTGGAGTCGTGCTGAGCTGCAGGTGAGCTGCTTGGTTCAGGAGGCTGTGGCTTGGCAGTGGCAGACTGGCTCATACCACTGGGGCCTGGTTCAGGAGAAGACGGCTTGGCAGTGCATATATAAAAAAAACTATCAATCTTAGACTGGCAACCAGCCTGGTGCTGCATCACAATAATGTCTGCATAGAGAAGCAGAGCTGGTCGTAATGCTCCTGAATGTCCTTGTTGCTGCTGATTGCCACAAATTTAAGTAACGTATCCGCACATTCCCTGACCACAGACATCTTAATGGACGTTGGCAGCTCGACGTCTGCTCACTATTGCTGCTCCTCTCCCCAGTCACTGTTGCCACTATCTGTTCCTTGGACAATATTTCATGCCCCTCTGCAGCTTCATTTTCTTCTATCCACTCATGAATGTCATCTAGCATAACTGCATTTTCCCCACCCCTATGGAGAAGTGCATGGAAGTCTGATGCCTCGAACCCCTCAAAATCACAGTCATATTCTTCATCCTTGAGGAGTTTTTTCCATGCGTTGGTAAGCGTGGAATGCTTAATGTCTCCCCATGCCCCAGCCAAGTTGTGGATGGCGGAGCGGATATTGTATGATTTAATATCCTCCAGGGTTCTCTTCCCTCTTGTGTCATCTCCCCTGTCAGACTCAGTCTCCAACATAACCAGCACTTCGTCAAGATATTTTCTCTGGTACCTCCGCTTCAGTGAACTGATTAAACCTTGATCCATTGGTTGGATCAATGAGGTGGTGTTAGGTGGTAAAAACATGCATTTTAGCTTTCCGTCAGCACTCTGCAAAACAACCTGGGTGGGATGGGTAGGGGCATTGTCCATTAGGACTAATGCCTTCACTTCTGCAGGTGGGATTTTCAGCACCTTTTCCTGGTGGTTCCTTACTTCAGGCACCAGGTGATGATCAAACCAGTCTTCACAGATCCAGCTGGTGAACCACACTTTGCTAGAACTGTAATAATGTACAGGAAGCTCGTTCATACAATCTTTAAGTGCCCTGGGTTTTGCAGACTTCCCCACAATTGCCAGTTTGAGCCTGTGTGTACCTGATGCATTACCACCAGACATCACTGATAACTGCTCTTTACTAATCTTTTTACCTGGCACCTTATGCTCATCCTTCCTTGCCTGAGTATTATTAGGTAAGGCCCGCCACATAACCCCAGTCTCATCCACATTATAAATTTGACTTTCTAATAAATGTTCACGCTTAACCCCTTCGTTACCAGCCCCCCCCGACCCCCGGCCGCTCCCCGCTCCCCCCTCAAACCGGGTTTCCCATTCAATCTGCTTGTTTGTAGGATAGTGTATTGTTCATCCTTACATTGTTTCCTTTCGGTTTATATTACTGTATTTTTTTTTTTATTGCCAAATACATATTGGCCATAAAATAAATGTAACGAAGTGTAGTAATAGTAGTAGTTGTAGTAGCAGTAGTAGTTGTAGTAGTAGTAGTAATAGTAGTAAGATATATAAAAAATATACATACTGAACATAAATAAAATGGTTTGTAATTACAGTAATCCCTTCACTATTCGACGTAATAGAGCCAAAGGCATGTCCGGACACTGGTTTTGTCCGAATATTGGTTCTGAAGCTCCAGCACCGGTCATTCATGACCCTAACCTAACCTAACCTAAATCAGAAAACTACCTTCCTACCTCCCTACCGGACATGTATAGCACTTATTTAGGTCCCTTTTCACATAAATAATGCACACAAAGCATGAATTAATTGAATTTTAACCAAAAAGTGATGATTTAGAGGTGAGTAAGGCATAGGTGCTCACAACTTGCCACCATAGTATAAGTAAGTATCGGACATGGAAATCATCTTTTCTCACATTTTATGCACTAAATTATTGGATACAAAGCATCAAATACAGTAAATGATGTAAATTGTTACCAGAAAAATGGTCAGGTTAGGTTAGGTTATGACCGGACATGAAATTCACTGGCATTCACCTTTTTCATAGCTGGTGCACTTAAAAACCATGCATGAAAAAATTAAATTGAAAGCAGGAAATTATGATTAACATTTATGGTAATTTTTTAACCCATTTACAGCATGCTGAAAACAGGTTAGACATGAAAATCTTTATGGTAATCATCTTTCACACAAATCAATGGCATTCATCTTTTTCATAGCTGGTGCACTTAAAAATCATACATAAAAAAAATTAAATTGAAAGCAGGAAATTATGATTAACATTTAGGGTAATTTTTTAACCCATTTACAGCATGATGAAAACAGGTTAGACATGAAAATCTTTATGGTAATCATCTTGCACACAAATCAAAGGCATTCACCTTTTTCATAGCTGGTGCACTTAAAAACCATGAATGAAAAAATTAAATTGAAAGCAGGAAATTATGATTAACATTTAGGGTAACTTCTTAACCCAATTACAGCATGATGAAAACAGGTTAGACATGAAAATCTTTATGGTAATCATTTTGCACACAAATCAAAGGCATTCGCCTTTTTCATAGCTGGTGCACTTAAAAACCATGCATGAAAAAATTAAATTGAAAGCAGGAAATTATGATTAACATTTAGGGTAATTATTTAACCCATTTATAGCATGCTGAAAACAGGTTAGACATGAAAATCATTTTGGAAATCATCTTTCACACAATTTATGCATGAGATTAATGATATGGAAAGAACAAAACAAGGAATTTTGATGAAGTTAGGGTACTTACGAGAATGAAGCCACCGTCCTCATGTATAACCCGCTCGGTCACCTCAGACTCTGACAGGAAGACCTTGCACCTCTCACACCTTAGCACTTCCGCTGCACTTTACAATCACCAGCACTTCTCACCAGCACTTTCCACAACGTTTTCTTTCGCATAACTGGGATCACATCACTTCACCGCACTGTACATAACAGTAAATTCCCATGTGGTCTAGTGACGAGTCCTGGAGAATTTAGTCGCTGTCAGAGTCCGAGATGAGCTGACGGAGGCGCCGTAGGGTTTTTCGTGGGACGTGGTGATACGCTATCCACTGCAGAGGACTCAGAAGATAGACGCAAACTAACATCCGGTGGTGACTCAGCCGTGCCTGATGTGCTGGGCTGTGGATTGGAGCTAGAAGGCCTGTCTTGGTGAGATGATGGTGTGGAGCGTGGGTTGACGACAGCAGGGTTGACTGGCCTGAAAAAACTTGCCAATGGTTGACTGACGCAAGCAACGACGATTCTGACGATTAATGATGCGCTGCCTGAAAGCTCGCACTTCACCCACAAGTTCCAAGGGCCCCATCTCCCTGTCGCAGTCCGGGTGTTCTAGGTAGTCGAGAACGAACTCCACATATTCCTGGAGTGTGCTCAGCTTGGGGATGGTTGGGGTAGTGGCAAGCCATGAGGAATCCGCATCATCGTTGCTGTCCTCGTCGGAATCTTCCTGCTGGGTACTCGGACCGGCAACAGTAGATGCAATCTCGATATCAGACATGATCTGATACCAAGGATCGCCCTCGTCGTCATCCAACCACTCACGCACTTTGTCGATATCCACATTGTCTCCACCCGCATGAAGCCTTGCATGGAAGTCATCCACGTCAAAACCTAGAAAATCGAGCACCACGTCACTTCCATGAAGCAGCCGAGACCAACCATTTTCTAAAGTCTTGACAGAGACTTCCTTCCATGCACTGGCCCAGTTGTAGATGGCAGACTTGAGGTTGTATCAGCGAAGGTATTCGACAGTTTTTTGTCCTCGCATGTCTCGTCCTTCCCTGCAATCGTCCTCGTCCTCGTAGACAACCATCACCTCGTTCAAAAACTTCCGTCGGTACAGCCTCTTCGTTGCCACAATCACTCCCTGGTCCATTGGTTGGATGAGAGCAGTTGTATTAGGTGGCAAAAACAGACATCTAATGCGGCCATTTTCAGTCACCAACTCCTTCTCAGACGGATGCGCAGGTGCATTGTCTAGAATCAGGAGGGCCTTTACCTGGTCTCATGGGATTTTCAGTGTCTCCGTCTGATAACGAATGACCTCCTTGACAAAGTGTTGGTGAAACCAATTTCTGAAGATCTTGGTTGTGAACCAAGCCTTCAGAGAATGATACCAAACGACAGGAAGGACATCCATTAACCCACGAAGGCACCTAGGCTGCTTTCCACGGCCTACAATAATGGGCTTGAGCCGGTGCATGCCGTTAGCATTTGCACAGCACAAAAGCAGACGCCCGTTGCTTGGAGAGCTTTGGACCAGGTATACGCTTCTCTCTCTCCCCAGCAAGAGTGTTTGTGGGTATTGAACGATAAAATAGGCCAGTTTCATCAGCGTTGTAGACTTGACCGAGAGTGAGGCCCTCCCTGTCAATCACGCCCTTCACCTTCTGCCGAAACTGTTCTATTCCTTCGTCGTTAGCGTCCAGAGCTTCGCCATGGGTCTTACGGTTGGTAAGTCCGTGTCGTAACTTGAACGCGAAGAGCCAACCTTCAGATGCCTTGAAGTCTGGGGTGTCGTGTAGCCTTGCAAACTTCTCAGCAGCAGCTTTCAGCTCTGTTCTACGTACCAACACACCAGCAGCACGTTGTTGTCGATACCAGATGAGCGTGGAACAGTCGATGTCTGGATACTTAGGAGTAAACATCACCTTCCTCTCAACGTTTCGTCTGGTTTTCAAAGCGAAATCAGCCGTGTACTGCTGTAGTTTGTCTCGGGACTTCTTGATATCAAACAAAGTGGAACGAGGGAGGTTGAACTCAAGTAGGATCCGTGATGTCGGCCACCCAGCGTCCACCTTCTCCAGTATCTCCCTCTTCCTTTCCAGAGTCAGAACCACTTTCTTCCTCTTCTCAGGTGGTGGGGCCATCATCACACACATGATGAAGAAGGTGAAGAGCAGCATCAAGCCCTGCAGGAGGTAGGGTATCACCACAAAACCAATCACTTCAACCGCCATTTTCAGAGCGTGTTTACGAGCCAGGAGCGGAGCGGGAAATGAAACCGACAGACAGGCGCGAGGAGCAAAAACACAGCCTATCGGCGAGTGTGGGAAATTCAAACTGACGCAGTCCAAAAAAGTCGGATTTTTTATTTATTTTTTCGAATTTTTGGGCATTTTGGGGGTCGGACAGCCCACGAAGTCTGAATAGTGATGCATCCGAATACTGGGCATCCGAATAATTGAGGGATTACTGTATTTACCTTGTCGTAGTGTAGGCTTTAGGTGAGCTATGTAGTAGATAAATCCGAGGCAGATGAGTATGTAGTAAGTATACCTGAGGTAAGTGAGATAGGTGAGGCAGGAGAGGTAGGTGAACAGGGTGGTGCACTCCGAGGCTGGCGCACCTGGTGCACTCCAAGGCAGGTGCATCGAAGCAGGTGAGTGAATCACTGGGCATGCCAGACCTGGAAGTGTTCAGTGGAACACAAACCAGGCTGCTGAGGGCAGGCAGGGCAATGTTTTCTGCTCAGCTTTGTCTTGCCCTCTCTGTGACACTGCTGAACTAGTGTCGGAAGCATGACTCCTCCTCACTCTCGTCATCACTGCTCAATGAACTGTCATTTTCAGGCATATAATCTTTGTCTGAGTCAGACTGAGTCTCACTGTCATCTGACCCCTCCAGTTCACTATACCATTCCATTTCCACATCACTTTCACTGTCAGACGACGCCATGGCAATCCTGCGTATCTCCTATCACGAGGAATGGGGTAACTGTCCTGCAAGCACGTGTTTCCCTCCCTCCCTCCACCAACCCGCGGGTACGCAACGCCGGACTCGTTGCTAGGCAACCATGAGCTGATACCAATAGTCACATTTGCTTTATATTATATCACATTATATAGGTATATATATATATAA
>JAGKTI010000128.1:173549-184432 GCA_018397915.1 Birgus latro
GATGTCTCTCTTGCCATTCTCTCCAGTTTCTAATTTCATATTTATTGCTTCAGCCCAACCCTCTCCCAGTTCCACATTATCCATATTGGTGCTGTTCTTCACTATCATCACTCCTCCTCCCATTTTTTCTTTTCTGTCTCTTCTCCACAGTTTGTATTTACCATCTCCCATACAGATACAGTAGAACCTCTTTGGTCCAGACCCCTTTAATCCAGATATCAGTTAATTCAGACAAAATTTAAAAATAATAAACTCCAAAAATATGTTGAAAATAATTCTAGTCATTTTCACTATCAGCGCGGAAAGCGATCGTCATTTGTTTGGTCTCAGATCACGCTAGGTCGCACCATGGGCACCTGTTTAAACACACGCTAGCATTCATTCCATCAACTACTTCACCGAGCATTTATAACTTTACGCTGTATTTCAAAAGTTAATCCTCATTACCATGTCCCTTAACGCTACTGCAATGAATAAGGGTGTTAAAAGGAAACATGTAACACTAAATATAGTACTGCAGATAAAATATTACAATTTATTTGTTTATTTTTTGCCTACGTGGGCCTGGCCTCAATCTCATACTTACCATAATTTAAAATGTAGGCCAGTTACTTGCCATGGCCTTACCTGTAAATTACGCAATACAAATCTGCTGTACATGCTTAGTTTGGTTATTTTAGTATCCTTTCATCTTTTGCAGTTACATAGGGTTGACATATGCCACATATATAATTAACAAACATACCATATGTAAATAGTTTTTGGCAAGAACTGGAGATTACCCTGACGGTCTGGACAATCTGCTAATTTAGACAACCCTTCCCCCCATATAGTCCGAACGAGAGAGGTTCTACTGTATTAATATCCTCTCTCAACTTGGTCTCTACAAAGCAGATAATATCTGGTTCATGTACCCTCAAGTGATCGTTGATTTCTAACCTTGCCGATATCAAACCATCAACATTAGTATATGCCACTTTTCAACTTTTTTCGTTGTTCTTTATTCCCTTATCTCTCCCTCTCTCCGTCGGTACCACTTCCTTAATTTCTGATCCATAACTCTCCAATATAACACTGTCTTCTCTTCCTCTGTTCTCTGTTTGTTTTTGCCTATACTTCCTTTACTAGCTCCTTTATCTTAGCTCTTTCTTCCTCATTTGCATCTCTCCTTATCCACTGTCATGGTCACTTCGCTGCCTCTATGCTGCGACGCCAAACCTCCCATAATTTCATTATTGTGCCCAATAATTGTGTTCTCATGTGTTCAAAGGTAACAAGTGCATTTCTGTGCTATTAGGTGAGTGAATTAGCACCCAATTGTGCAATTTACTTATGATAACTTTATCCCACGTGTGTCTGTTTTGTCTCGCAAGCATGGGCCCCAAACGTCCCACATCCCTTAGTGGTGAGTGCACCCCTAAACACACAAAGAAAGTGATGAGCCTGGATGAGAAGGTGATATTGCTGGACAAGTGTAGGAGGGTATGAGCTATGCTGCAGCTGGAAAATTTTTTAACTTGAACAAGAGTACAGTGAGATACATAAAGAAAAATAAGGCAAAAATCTGAGAGGTGCTGGCATCCACTGCACCACTCTCAGCCAAGCTAGTGTCACAGGTGAGAGACACTGCGATGTCTAAGATGGTGAATGCATTGTCTGTGTGGATAAATGACCAGAGCAGGAAAGGAAATCCTGTAGACAGTAATGTGATTCAGTCAAAGACGAAGTCGTTATACAACATGATGACCAGTCCACCTCCTGACCACGTCTCCCCAAGCAACAGCGCAGACCCTGGACCAGCTGCAACCAGCCATCCTGAATTCACAGCCAGCAAAGGCTGGTTCACTAAATTCATGAGGCAGTTCTCTCTGCACTATCTGAAGGTGACAGGGGAATCTGTATCGGCTGACCACGTGGCAGCATCAGCATTCCCTAAAGCTGTGAAAAAGATGATAGAGGAGAAAAGATATAGGCGTGAGCAGGTGTGGAATGCTGACAAGACAGGCCTTTAATGGAAAAAAATGCCTGCGAGGACCTTCACCTCGAAGGAGGAAAAAAGGGCTCCCGGGTTCAAGGCAGCTAAGGACTGCTGCACTGTACTGATGTGTGCCAATGCTGCTGACCACATGATCAAGCCAGGATTTATTTATAAGTTGGCAAATCCCTGAGCACTGAATTGACACAACAAAAACCTCCTGCCAGTGTTCTGCATGCACAGTAAAAAAGTGTGGACCACCAGCAGCATCTTTCTGGACTGGGTCCACCACTGTCTCCTGATGGACTTATGGTCCTACCTTTTGGAGAAGGGTCTCCCTGGCAAATTCCTCCTGATCCTGGACAACACTCCGGGCCACCCACAGTCACTCGAGGGTATGTGTGAGGATGTGGAGGTTGTGTTTTTGCCACCAAACACAACCTCCCTTACACAACCTCTTGACCAGGGTGTAATAGCTGCCTTCAAGGCGTATTACATGAGGAGGTCAATGCAGAGGCTCTATGCATCTTTGGATGTGAACCCAAACCTGAGTGTCACTGACTACTGGAAGGGGTTCACCATTGCTGACTGCCTCACGCTGGTGCAGGAAAGCCTGAAGGATGTGCGCCCTGAGACAGTTAATGGCTGCTGAAAGGCAATGTGGCCACAGTGCGTCAGAGATTTTGCGGGATTTGTTCCTCAGGAGCAAGTGAACTAGGCTGTGAAGAAGATGGTGGAGTTGGCAAGGTTTGTAGGTGGTGAAGAGTTTGAGGATATGGAGGAAGGTGAGGTGAGGCAGTTGGTGGAAGAACATGATGTGGCCCTCACCGACAAAGAATTGGTGAAGCTTGTGCAGTCAGTGAGCGAGGAGGAGGATGCAGAGGAGAATCCTGATGACGCCACACAGCAGCAAGCCCTCACCCTTGAAAAGCTGGGGGAGGCGATGAGGATGACTGCACATTTCAAGCAATTCTACTATGATATGGACCCATTGTTAGTGAGGGCATTGAAGGTGATGAATGCCACAGATCAGAGCATAATCCCCTACAAAACACTGTTTGACGACATGAAGTGGAAGCGGTCTCAGTTGCCTATATCATTATTCTTCTCGAAGAAACCACGACCTGCTGCTGCTGCTGCTGCTGTCTCACACTCATCTTCCTCCACCACACCTGAGGCTGAGCAGCTAGCATCTGTGCCTGAACCTCAACCCATGTGTGACCCTGAACCTGTTCTCTCTGACAACGCATCATCCTCTCCACCTGCCTCTGAGGGTGATATTGACGATCCACCACCACTTGGCGATGTCGCTAGCAATGGAGATGAGGTGGAGTCTATGCACATGTAGACTTCTCATGCCATGCAGTTACACTCCACGTCATCTCATGCTGTCATCCGTCATCGGTAACTGTATGGCTAATCATCTTCAACGTCACTGATGTCATGTTGATCATCATAATCATCATCATCATCATCATCACAAGTCATCAGAGTTTATCTGCCAAAACTTCTGGGACGGTGGTGAGCTAACTCTGAATTTAATGAGTATGGTTGTAAGAAGTTGGGGTAAATATGTAGCTGATGACTTGCCCACACTCACATGGATGTGCGCAAGACACACTCAGTCACGGGAGTCTGTGGAAGTCACCAGGTACGTATTTACCCTATCTTAGTACAGCCATACCCAGTCAAAACTTATTCGTACAGTTGGTCTGTTACTATTTGTGATATTTTATGCTGCTTTCAGGTCCCAGACATGGCTTATTAGGTACAGCATGTACACACATGCTCACAAGGGGTAATTTGTGGCTGTAGAGGCATTTATGGGAGAACGTACCACACATTCACGGAAATTCCACATCCGCGGGGGTCTGTGTCCCCTAACCCCCTTGAATGTGAAGGGCCGCCTGTACTTTTAGCCAGAATAAAGGGTCCTTCATGCCAGGTAGTGTCAAAGATTTTATGTTTTCTGCCAGATACCATTTTAATTCAGCCATTAGCTATGCCAAAGAATGTCGTATGCCGGGTAGTGCCAAGACAGATGCAGTGAGTCCTCGATATACGAAAACCCAATATATGAATTTTTGATGTAACGAGAGCGATGAATATAGGACAAATTCCGCTATATGAAAGGTATCTGTCTTGATGATACGAAAAGTGAAGCAAAAGGAAATATGAAACATTCAAAATGGGCGCATTGCACAGTGCCGCGTTCATTTGTGGTGAGAAAACAAACTAACCCCTCTCTGGTAAACAATTTTTCGCACGTTTCTCAGTTCAGTCCGGATCCATCCTCACAGCTTCGCTCTATGTGAGGATATTTTCGCAGCTCCACACCTCTTCGTAATGTTGAGACACGCCTCCCAAGCACCCTGCATCATCCCAAGCATAGGGGGAGCCCGCTGCAAAGAAGCAGCACCGTACTCAACTCTGGAGAGGAAGTTGGAAATTATAAGACGCCATGAGGACGGGCAGGGAGTCTCGGACACTGGGCATGTTTTAGGCCTTGCAGCTTCCACCGTTGGGGCTGTGACCAAGAGAAATGACATCTACAAGAAAATGGCCACCTTCTCTACACCTTCATCTGCCTGCCAAGGCACGAAGGCCCGCAGCTATAGAATGGAGAAGATGAAGCAGCTTCTGGTGGTTTGGAGGGAAGACTGCCGGCACAAGAACATCCCTCTCTCTCCCCCCCTTTTTCAAGAAAGGGCGCTGGAGATCTGGGAAGGTTTAGGGGGAGAGGAAGAGGCAGAGACTTCTGCCGAAGCTTCTGCTTCCTCTTGTGATTCCTCGACCGAGGTGTTGAGGGCCAGCCATGGGTGGTTTGAATGGTTCAAGAAGAGGGCCGGTCTCACCAATGTTCGCATTCAGGGGGAGTCTGCAAGTGCTGACACTGACGCTGCATCCTCCTTCCAAGAGCACCTGAAGAACATCATCAAGGAAGGAGGATACTCCCCCCAGCATGTGTTCAATATTGATGAGATCGGCCTTTACTGGAAGAAATTGCCTACCATGTAAGTAAATGTCTTAAATTGATGTTTAACAAGTTTATTCTTTGGCAGGTTATGGTGATAAAGTGCCATGTGCACAAACAGTGACATGTGTAAAGGAAAGCATTACCTTCCATAAAGGAGGCAGTGCCATGTTTAAAGAAAGGCAGTGTCACATATAAAGGTAGGGCTGCCATTAGATTATAGTAAAATTCACACATGTTTTTTTTTAATTGATGTTTTTGGCTAAAGTTAAAATGCTCCTTGCTTATGTAAGGTATGTGACCTTGTCTGGTGAAATTTACTTCATAATTACACTGCCTGCCATTAGCATGAGGTAAAATTTTTGCATGTGTGTCTTTAACCCGCCCCGTCCTGACTGCTATTTTACCCAACCCACCCCCAGAACTCGGCTGATTTTCAACTTGTCTTTTTTTGGCTCAAACCTTCGCTTCTGGTGAGAAACATTGAAAATTCAATGAGAAAGCACTCAACTGAAGTGAAAAATATTCTAAACAGGTAAGAGATCCTGGCTACCGTTTTTTATCATGCCGTGCTCCATAAAATACACTCCCTAAGTGAGGGAAACTTAACCAAAACTACATAGCCTCATGGATATTTATTTCTTTGGTACGAATTTATATGTACTACAAGAGTATATTGCTTTTCACACAATAATATAGGCGATATAAGTGTTGTTCCCTTACCAAAAACATCAACACACTGCACCTAACTTGGCGATGTTCATCATTACTTCTGTTCATTACTAACTCTGGTGCCACATAATCTTTGTCCTCCACATCAGGAATCACTTTCGCCTTGAATTTCATCGTCAGAGAGACCGTGGTGCTACGTGTCTCTACTGGCCAGGTCACTGCTAACAGGTGAGTTGTGAGAAAATCACCCCCCCCCTGAGGGGGGAGGGGTTGCACAGGGTCAGGGAGTGTTGCCTGGCTGGGGATAGAGGAAGGTCTCCCACATACGCCTACCAAAAATCACCCGCGAATCTTGAAAAACGTGCAATCGACGGGCCATGCAATTGACTAACGTGCGATGCATGTCAGTGGGTCTCAGCGTGAAAAAAAGTTGTGACGTACATTGTATGTCGGGGGGACGGGGTGGGTTAAAGTGATGTTACAGGCAAATTTTACAACGATAAATGATCTTATGTCCCATGTTTATGTTTGAATTATGAATTGGTGCACGGTCTCCTTAGAGGGAGCTAAGATAGGCCTATATTTTTTGTGGGGTGAAAGTTACTTCATAATTACACTGCCTGCCATTAGAATGAAGTAAAATTTATGCATGTTTGTCTTCAAAGTGATGTTATAGGTAAATTTTACAATGATAAATGATCTTATGTCCTATGTTTATGTTTGAATTATGAATTGGTGCACAGTCTCCTTTGAGGGAGCTAAGATAGGCCTGTGTTTCTTTGGGGGGTGAAAGTTACTTCATAATTACACTGCCTGCTATTTGAATGAAGTAAAATTTATGCACGTGTGTCTTAAAAAGTGATGTTATAGGCACATTTTAAAAGGACAGAATCCCATGTTCATGTACGGTAGGTTAGAATCCTGAATTGGCGCGCTGTCTCGTTACAGGGAGGTAAGATAGGCTTGTTTATTGTTTTGGGGGTAAAATTTACTTCATAATTATACTGCCTGCCCTTTGAATGAAGTAAAATTTATTCATGTGTGTCTTAAAAGTGATGTTATAGCCACATTTTACAAGGATAGAATCCCATGTTTATGTACAGTAGGTTAGAATCCTGAACTGGAGAACAGTCTTGTTTGCAGGAGGTAAGATAGGCCTGTGTGTTTTTTGGGGGTGAAATTTACTTCATAATTACACTGTCTGCCCTTAGAATGAAGTAAAATTTATTCAAGTGTGTTTTAAAAGTGATGTTATAGGCACATTTTCAAAGGATAGAATCCAATGTTTATGTACGGTAGGTTAGAATCCTGAATTGGCGCACGGTCTCATTTGAGGGAGGTAAGATAGGCCTGTGTTTTTTTTGGGGGGTGAAATCTACTTCATAATTACACTGCCTGCCATTAGAATGAAATAAAAGTTATGCATGTGTGTCTTTAAAGGATGTTATAGGCAAATTTTACAACAATAAATGATAACTGTCACATGTTTATGTTTGAAATATGAATTGGCGCACAGTCTCTTTATAGGGAGGCAAGATAGGACTCTCTTTTTCGCAGAACGTACATCTTCAAGCAGGAGAAGTCGGCTTCTGGCTTCAAGGCGGCGAAGGTTCGGCTGACTTTGGCCTTAGGGGGCAATGCAGAGGGTGATGTGAAGCTTAGACCACTGCTGGTCTACTGCTTCAAAAACCCCCGGGCACTGAAAAACACATCAAAGCTTTCTCTCCCCGTCTACTGGAGGTCCTCCAAAAAAGCATGGGTCACTTCTTCCATTCTTTATGACTACATCTACAACTATTTCTCCCCCTTTCATCGCCTGCTACACGAAGTCTAACAACCTAGCAAACAAGACCCTGCTGCTCATCGACAATGATCCTGCACATCCACCAGCTATGGCCAAATGGTGTGATAATGTGCAGGTGGTTTACCTTCCCCCAAACACCACATTGCTGCTGCAGCCATGTGATCATGGGGTGATTGCCACCTTCAAGCGTCATTACACAAGACGAGCCATGCGCTCGCTGCTGCGAGCTCGATGGGAAGGCAGGGCCAATGGATCGCAGGAATTCTGGAAGGCCTTTGATATCAAAAAAGGCCTTGAGATGATAGATGAAGCGTGGTGGGAGATTTCCTCTTCTACCATGAATGCTGTTTGGAGGAAACTGTGGCCAAAGGCAGCACATGACTTCACTGGTTTTGCAATGCCCGATCCTGTCACCTTTGACAAGGAGATTGCTGCCCTTGCCAAGGAGGCCACGCTAGGAGATGGTGGAAAGGAAGTGAGGCCACAGGACATAATGGACCTCGTGGAGTCTGACAACCAGGAGCTCTCTACCGAGGACCTCCTGGAGTTGAAGGAGACAAGGACAGATGCACCAGTGCCTGACTCTCCAGTCCCACCCACTCTTACCATTGCAGCACTTGAAAAGATTCTGGACCCCTTTGAGCAAGCAATGGAGATGGCCTTCCAGCTTGACCCGGAGGTGGACAGAAGCTACAAGGTGCTCAATGCTGTCAAGGATGCGGTGAGATGTTATGAGGAGCTTCTTCGAACAAAAAAATTAGCAGCCAGGCAAAGCAAGGTCACTGATTTTTTTGCTCCTAAGGCTCATCCTGCCGCACCTGCCGTACCACGAGCTCCCCCGGCTCCACTTGCCTCAACTTCCTTCCAGCATCAACCCATTCCTCTGTCAGCCCTGGAGTCCCCTGACATTCTCCTTGCTTCACCAGAAGACCCTGCACCAGCAACAGCTTCACCAGAACCACCTGCACCAGTCGAGGAAGCACCAGAGGAGCCATCGGGTGCCACCATGTGAAAGGCCACCAGCAACAATGCTGGTACAATTGTACTGTGCAGCATACAGGTACAGTACATTATGTACTTACAATACTTCAAAACAGGAGGGGTAAAGTTTTGGTGGGGCAGTCCGAGGGGGTCCTGGAAAGCATCCCCCCCCCTTTCTATGTATATTTCAATGGGGAAAATTGTTCCAATATACGAAATTTCAAATTACGAAAGCTTTTTTCGGTCCCTATCCCTTTTGTATATCAAGGACTCACTGTAATCGGGAGTTTACTGTTGTATTATTAGGTACTAGTGTAATTATCAGTGTTTAAAAGTTTAACACTGTCAGAAATTTTATACACTCTCTTTTCTGTCAAAAGTTAGTTAAACAACAACAAATATTCTATCTATCTATCTATAGTCCGACGCCCTACTCCTGCAATGGGCGGCCACAAAAAAAATATTAAATTAAAATTTTAGGAGTCTCTTAGGAAATAAGGGTATAATTAATACTCTAACTCACCAGTAACTATCTCCTTATATCCTAACTAGTCCCCCTGATTTGGCCAAATCATAAAGGTTACTTAGCTAGAGTCGGAATAACAGATGACGATGGGTCTGAGGTCTCGGTCAGTTTGCCTGGGGCTCTCCAAGCGTTCTTGGTGTGATTTATACGAAGTGCAGCTCGAATGAAAAGAATGAAAAAATGGCGTCTCGCTCCCCTCACAGGATTCAGAGATGTCAAATATTATTTAATTACAATTACAGTCGACCCTCGATTCTACAGACCCCGAATCAATGGATATCAGAATAACAGACAATATCTGCTGGCAGAGAATCGCTCCGGACACTGGTCACTCTTTTATTTCATTACAGTTACTCTCACAATCAGTAATTTCTGCTCAGGGGTGCCCCCTTTGTACCCCTGTATACCCAGGGAAGACGGGAGGGGGTGACGAAACGAGCTCCAACCACCTCTACCCCAGCTCCCAACCCTCCCCCACACCCCTACCACTCCCAACTTCCCACTCGTTATTCTTAACTGGCAGTTACATCTCAAGCTAATCCCATACTTAACACTTACAGCCACATTACTAATAGACAAACAAAACTCTAGGACATGTAAAAAAAGTATAAAATATAACTATGAACACTGCAGCAAGAAATTAATGCATTGTAATGTTGACAGTAAAACTAAAACGTTGACAACGGCCATACCAGACCTCATGTGTCGGGTGCTTGTGTGTGCTTGCGTGCATACGAGTGTGTGTATTTACCTAATTGTATTTACCTAATTGTGATATACAGGAAATGAGCTACGCTCGTGGGGTCCCGTCTCTGTTTCTCAATAAGTCAAATTTTGCCTTAAACTCATTTAAGTTTTTAGAGTGGACGATCTCTTTGTCCAGGCTATTCCACAGGTCTATACATCTATACGGAAAACTAAATTTCTTGATGTCCTTTGAGCAGCTTGGCTTCTTTAGTTTCATTCCGTGTCCTCTTGTTGCTCTCTCATCCCACACAAACAGATTTTCTCTGTCAATTTTATCTACTCCTATCATAGTCCTGAACACTGCAATCATGTCACCCCTCTTTCTCCTTTCCTCTAAGGAGGGCAAATCCAGCCTTTCCAGCCTCTCTCTCAAATCTGCCAGACTAGGGACCATCTTGGTTGCTGTTCTTTGTATTCTCTCAATCTTGGTTATATCTTTCTTTTTGTGTGGGGACCACACTACTGCTGCATATTCTAACCTGGGCCGGATCATGGCCACTATCAATTTTTTCATCATCTCCTCATCCATGTAATGAAATGCCACTCTTATATTGGTCAAGAGTTTATATGTCTCTCTCACTATCTTATTTATGTGCTTTTCAGGTGACAAACTATCCTGGACCAGCACTCCCAAATCTTTCTCTTCTCTCGCTTTTCTAATTGGTTCATTACCCATCAAATAATTCAATGATGGCCTCTTGGTACTTTTACCCATTTCCAATATTTTACATTTTTTTGCGTTGAATTTCATTTCCCACATCCGGCTCCAATCATATATCCTATCCAGATCCTCCTGTAGCATTTTACAGTCCTCTTCAACCTCTACCTTTCTCAAGATCTTTGCATCATCAGCAAACAGGCTTGCGTAGCTGTTCACTCCATCTACCATATCATTTACATAAATCAAGAACATTACTGGTGCCAACACCGAGCCCTGTGGGACACCACTTGTTACTTCCCTCCATCCAGATGTCCTGTCCTTTATTACTGTCCTCATTTGTCTGTCACTCAGAAAGTCTCTCATCCATTCCAGGAGGCTTCCCTTAAGTCCTCCTATATGCTCTAATTTCCATAATAGTCTCTTGTGGGGTACTTTGTCGAAGGCCTTCTCCAGATCTAAGTACACACAATCCACCCAACCGTCTCTCTCCTGTAGCACGTCAATCGCCCTTGAGTAGAAGCTCAACAAGTTGGAAACACATGA
>JAGKTI010000129.1:0-17289 GCA_018397915.1 Birgus latro
GGCCTGGGGGGGCTGGGTTTACGATGGAAGAGTTGAGAGGTAGGATGGGACTAGAGTGTATTGGTGTTGTGATGAGGAGAGGTAGGCTGAGGTGGTTTGGACATGTGTAGAGGATGGGGGATGATAATTGGGTACAGAGGGTGAGAAGTGTTAATATTGGGGGAGGGGTAGACTGAGAAAGATGTGGGATGAGGTCATTAAGTGTGACTCAAGGGTTAAGGGACTGAACAGGGAGGCTGCCAAAGATCGAGCAGCATGGATAGCCGCCATTAGGTGACCAAGGCCGACGCATGCAAGCATGTTGGAGCCTTTAAAAACAAAACAAAACAAAACGAATAGATAGAATTCCACATCTCATGTCTGGTCCAGAAAATTGTTTGCCAATAATTCATTTGGGTGGCAGTGAATTACAAAAGCCCAACTGGCCCTTCACCTTGACAAGCAAACATGGAAAAGCTCAATGAACTGTGAAATAAAGTTTTAAGAATAATATGTACTAGTATACAAGTAGACCACTTGCACAAAGAAAACAAGTACTGTATTCCCAATCAAGAACCATGTAAACATGAGAGGTATACAATTCCTTGCTCCAGGACAGATCCATCTTACTTTTGTAATGTTATGTTGCACAACCCTCACCACAGGGGGAGGGGGGGGGAACTAACACACTTCCAGCTCTATACAAAATGCCTCAACAATATCGTCCTCCTCCATGTGACACTGCATTTCACAAGCATATACACATACCCGCCGACATGTCGTAAAAATGACCCCGCTAATACCAGTACACCAGTCCTGTATGAGACAGCCCTAGCATGTATTCAATATGGACGGTGGGTGTTAAGCGCCGAAGTGGTGACATGTAGATTGTAGGAGGACGACTGGGCCTTGATAGCAGGCTGTGAAGCCTATGCCCAGAGTCGGACACATAAAAAAAAAAAAAAAACATGAACACTTAACCACCACAGCCATTCAAAACTTGAAAATAAACAACATCCTTCGCCCAACCAGACATTCTTGACTCAGAATCCACCCATTCCAGACAGACGTATGGATTCTGACAAGACTACAATGCAGTCATCACACTTCCCTGCTTTATTACCATACCAACACAAACTGCTGTACTGTACAACCGAAATAAAATCCACTTTTCCCTCAGTGTAATGCAGTCCCTGCATCACATCACACTCACCTCAGGCACCACACTATCATAATTCACAGTCCTTCAGCATAACCCCAGTATAAGCTGTCAGGGAGTGTCTAGTTGAAGTGGCTAGTTTCCTCCAGTCCATCTGGTTCATGTCCAGATAATCCTGGGGTTGTCCTTTCTTCCTTTCCAGAATAGTATACTTTACTGATAAATTTCCATTACCTGCACCATGGTGGCAGGTGGTGGCAACCTTCATCCATTCACTTGATGTAATGCTACCTACTCCTTCCTTCGTCTTTTTCATTCTCCTTTTGTGTCTGTCCTCCTCTCTTCCTGTTTCTCCTGTCTTTCCTGTCACTTTTCATTACATTTCTTTCCTCCTCAGGTGGCTTGCATTGAGATACAAGTCTAGTGGTTTTCTGTTAGTCTGTTAGTCAGGAAACCATTTCCAACGCTCGATGGTAACCATATAACCAACCCATACGTGTTCCCTACATGTCAGGAAGCAGGTTGGCGGAGAGTTAATGTTCCTCCCCGTAAAACAGCTAACCCAAAGAAAATGGCCTCCCCTTATGGGACCATTGTGTCTGGTTCTGGGTAGAAAGACTTACACAATCCATCCTACTTATTCCTGTAGCAGTTCTGAAAAAGGCCAAGTCTGCAACTTGTAACCCAGAAAGTTCTCTGTTACTAACTGCTCAGGTTTCATCCCAGTGCAAAAGTGTCAACAGTAAAACATTTCCACACAGGGTTATTTTAACCCTTGTTGAGCTGCAGACCTCATATGAGGCATGATGGAGGTCTGCATGGGCCAAGCTGCAAGCCTCATATAAGGTACAAGTTACTTTGGGGGTAAACTACCTTACAAAGAATCAGCCCAGCAGAGGTTAACGTGCTTTTCAAAATACTGTACAACCAAGTTCTCCAGCGACATTCCTCCCTAGAAGTGATATCACTGTAACATTCCACTTTGTCATGTTTACAGAATATAGCTCCGAAATATTTAAATCTGTCAACCTTGTCGAGCATCTTGCCTCTCACTTGTAACCTGCAATTCACCGTTTCCTCCATTTGTCATATACTGTACACACAACCCTCGGCTATCATGCCTGATTGGTGCCGCTGTGTCTGCGCTATAGCTGAAAACACGATAGCCGAATTGAAGAACTTATGGTAATAATTCTAACTGGTGCCATGACCTCAATATTTACCCCTAAGATACCCTTTTTGTACCGCATAATAACATATAATGGACTAAAAATGAGCATGCAAATTAGAAATATACTATCTGTATATTGCCAGACGCCATAATCCCGTAAGGGGTGGCCATTTGACTTGAGTTGTTTGTTTTACAGGGAGGGGTAATAAAAAACAGAACTTACTATCCCTTTTGATGGCCGCCTAGCATCACGTATATTTCGCCAGGAATAAGTTTCGGTGCCCATTAAAAAAAAAAAAATGCAGCGTGAAACTATTTTTGAAAGCCATTAGTTATCAACAGTAAAGGAAAAAAATAAGAGCTGTAAAGAAGTCATCAGCAAGGACAGATGGTTTCGGGACAATTCGCCGTCAAGTCAAATTAGTCTTCACAACAATAAGACATTGATGAAGACAGCTATGGGTGATCAGACACCATAATCCCATAACGGGTGGCCATTTGACTTTGAATTATTTGGCCGTTGTAATATCACAAAATAAGTTATTCTTCTTGCTGTCACTGTTTGTGGTCTGAGGACAAGCACTTCAATGGCTTGGTGGGCTGGGCGGCGGGGGAGACTCGATCGGGCGGCCAGTCAGTGCTCGGCTGGCGCTGACGTCATGCGACCAATCGCCAAGTGAATCTTTTGTTGGCTGGGAGGAGCGCCGGAGCCCAGCCTTTTAAAAAAAAATTAACACTTCTGGTGCATGATAGCTGGCATTTAGTGCGCGATAAAGGTACTTGGGTAGTTTTTTATAACAGGCGCGATAGCAATGAAATGCTATACCAGAACCCGCAAATCCGAGGGTTGAGTGTACTGCAACAAATAATTTCGTGTATCATACGAGTATAGTTTATTTTGCTTTGGTTCGCAGTCATTTTCTACTTGTGCAAATTCTGTCGGACTCATCCACTGCTTGTGAATCACTTACTTTTTTCCATCAAAACAGCATCATCAGTATAGCTACAGGCAAGTTAACAATTTCCATACTTTACCACTTAACTTGTTTCACTCTTATGTCTTCCACCGTCACTTTTAGCTCATACAATATTTATAACTGGCATCAGAAATAACACCCTCTTGCTGCAGTTGGTACACTTGGGTATAGTATTTTATTCAGGCTAATACCAGAAAATTTTGTTAAATTGAGAGAAATCCTGGCTGTTAGAGACCTCAGGTACTATACCAAGGTACCCTTTGTTTACTGTTGACACACCTAAGAATTTTATTTAGGATGGCATCATTCTCCCTCTGAGCAGAAGGCCCTGTCCCTGTCCTTCAGTGGACATCATAAAGCTTTATACAGGTACAGTACAGACAGACAGTTTTGCTTAGTTGAGAAAATCCTAGCAGTTAAAGAGTTAATACTTGAGAATACCGCATGGTAAGGTGTAGCTTAATTGCTGTTTACCATGTGGATGGCTTGTTGTCATGTAACTGATCATGTCCTTGAATCCAGTCATGTGGTTTTTAGTTTTTCATCATGCCTATTACCTGACAATTTTATCCAGTTTAAGAAAAGCCTCTCATAGTGAAGAGGTTTAGCTATTACAGTAAAACCTCACTATAACGGACCAATTGGGGCCCAAGCCATTCCGAAAAAGGCAAAATTATGATAAAAATGACATCCGCACTTTCTCCTGCAGTCCCGGACTTTTTCAGATATATCGGACGTTAGTCCAGATCGCACCGATTTTTAAAGTGTTTTCACTACTATTGCAGTACTGTACAGTATTATACATTCACTACAGTAATCAAATGGTATAATACAGCAAGCTCGCCCTGAACACGTGGGTTTTGTTCCAGCCGTGGTGCGTTCGGTGCGAAACTGCGTAAGTTTGAACTACTCCTTATTTTCCTCCCTAGACCCCCGAAATGTGGTGTTTTGCTGTTGTCTGTCATTGGTAATCAATATAAAGCACTTTAAGGGGTTAAAAGGTTTATTTAATGTTATAACTTACAAATACAGTACTGCACAGCAAAATTTCATCATACATACACGTAAGCACAAGGCAACATTCTGACGCTGATCGATATACATAAGCACAAGGCAACAGTCTGATGCCGATCGGTTTTGGGAAAATTCGCCATCAAGTCAATCTGCCGTTAAAACAGTAACAAGACAATTCACCGTCATTACTGAAGACAGCTATGGGTGACGCTAGAATATAATTCAAGGGCGACTACAACGAGAAAGAAACAAGTTAATTATTGACTAGAGGTGCTACTAATAAATGATATTCAAAGTCTATGCTATTGAACATAGACTTTGATGGATCCCCCGAAATATATTAATTAAAGTATTGATTAATTAATAATAAGTACAGTATATTTATAGAATGATGGAGAATCATCCGGGGTGCGAATTGTCCTGATGGGGAATTTTTTGACGGCAAATTGTCTCAGAACCCACTGATCATGGGTAATCATATAAATCAGGTTAACTGGTTGCAAGGCTTTATTTAATGCTTTATCTTTATTTAAGTGCTTTAACCTACAAGTACCAGAACAGTAAATATTTAACTTACAAATACAATACTGTGGAAAAGCAGTACAGCAATCTTTAACGAACAAATAAACAAGGCAATATTCCGACGCCTATCAGGTAAACTAGTTATATGACTATTTCTTGCTTTAACATTAGTTAATAGTACTTTAACTTGAACATAAAATTTCCAGAACAGCAATGTAAATATTTAACTTACAAATTCAGTACTGTGGAAAAGCAGTACAGTGACTCATGTGATCAAGTGATCAAAACAAACCGTGTGGGCTGCGCTGATGTTCATGGGTTTGACCTTTCAAAGTTCATGGGTTTGGCCTTTCAAAGGTCTCTCTTGCGTAAATTTATAGTTTTCTTAATGGTTCTTTAAACTTACGTTGTCTTGTACGTATCCCAGCACTTACCACGTATAATAGCGATCGCATTCGGCGAGAACGTGTTCGTGGCGAGCTTACTGTATGTGTAATAATACTGTACTGTACACTGCTAAACATATCTTTTATTTACCTTATTGTGGTGAGCATAGCAGAAGTAGTCAAGCAGTCTGGACTGCTTCTGGTTTTATAGGACTTTTTCCAATACCATATATATGAATTTAGTTCGGTAGCTCCTTGATTCTGATAAAAGCGAATTCCAGTCTATTGAAGTCCATTATATCAAGGTTTTACTGTATTACTATACTGTATCTAACTCCCCTCCAGTTCAAAAAGTCTGTCTTCACCTGAATAAAGTCTCCTGAAAAGGACAAGTATAATGCGAAAAAGATATACAGTATTTGGGCCGAGTGAGCTGAAAGTGAGGCAGTATTGTAACCCCCCTCTCCCCCTCCTTTTTCGAGCATAAAGTTTTGACTCTTTTTACAGGTGGAAGAACGTTGAGACTGATTCACCCATCAGCATTTTTAAGCAAAGCTTGTTCATCCCTCCAAGCAATGACAGCAGGTAGGTTCACCAGCATCAGATTATTTAATTAGATGGTAAAAAATGCCACACCCATTTTATCCTCTTTAAGGTGTAAGGGCCTGTGGCCAGGCAAATGTAATATTGTTAGTACAGTACATGCAGCTCGTTATAAGTCATGGATGTACTGTATTCCAGAAGAGCCTAACTTCATCCATAGAGTTAGTGCTGTTAACTGGGGGAAACTGGCAGACAGAACTGGGGACAGTGCAGTTTCATCAATTCCATTTCAAATCCATTTCTTCATCCATCCATCCATCCATCATCCAATCCTACATTGCCCCATAAGGAGCGTAGGAGCCCGGGGCTTGGCAGGTTGGTCCTGACATTTAAGATGAGAGTGACCAGCCTCACTCATCCCTGAGTGGCATTACGTGAGCAATAAACCCCAACCATCCCTTGGATATAAACCTTCACTAGCTCAGTCTGATTGATGCACCGTAATTACCCACTAAACCACCAGGCGCTGTAATTTGGTTAAATGGTTACCACCCTGCATAGTAAATGGTTTCCTAGTGTACAGGAAACCAATTGGCTTGTCATTCAGTGTAGAGTTGCCCATAGGCAGAAGGAAGGGGAAAGAATGAAGGAAAGAAAGAAGAGAGAGTGCATAGTCATCCGTAGGCAGAAGGACGAGGAAAGAATGAAGTAAAGAATGACTGAAGAGGAAGGAAGGAAAGAGGAGAGGAAAGGGCAGACACCCGAGAGCAGCACTACATCGAGTGAGTCGATGGTGAGTGCCCCCACCTACCATTTATAAAATCATCAGTCCCAGTTTAAATCAAGTCCCAACAGAATAAAGATTTATCAGTTCCATTTAGTTAAAATCATATCATGTTTAATTCCAGTTTAGTTCAGTTCATTTATTTTAAGAAAAACATGGACCATAGACTAATTAATTAAGGTACTGCTTCTTCCCATCTCAATTTATTAAATTTTCATGAAACAAATGCATGGTTTTGTAAAGCAGTGATGTAACACATAGCTACCTGGTACTGCCCCCCCCCCCTTTTTTTTTTTCCAACATGTGATGCAAGTTAACAATACAAAACCTAACCAGTAACCATACCTTGTCCCTCAAGAGTATGATATTTCATCTCTTGCACCAAAAACATTAAACATAACATCAGATTACAAGTGCAAGTAAAGTACAGTGTTGAAAAAAGTAAAAAATAAAGGTTAAAGAAATAGCATGGTGGGAGAGATGGCAGTAGAATGAATATGGAAGATGTGCAGATTGGCCTACAAGGAAGGGAGAGTCCTGGAGGATTGGAAGTCAGGTATAATTATTCCCCTTTACAAAGGAAAAGGGGAAAAAGAAGTGTGCCGTAATCATAGGGGCATTTGTCTTAGTGTAATAGGAGAAGTATATGGTAGGATACTTATTGACAGAGGTAGAGAAATAACAGAGTAATTAGTTGGAGAAGAACAAGGAGTTTTAGGAAAGGAAGAGATTGTGTAGATCAGATATTCATTCTTAGGTCTATAGTGGAAGCATTTCTAGAAAAGGGAAAGAAGTTGTATGCGGCCTTCATGGATTTGGAGAAAGCATATGACAAAGTGAATAGACAAGGAATGTGGAGTTAAGGATATATGGAGTAAATGGGAAGTTGTTGAATGCTGTGAAGAGTATGTATGAGGGTGCTAAGGCTGTAGTGCATGTGGATAGTGAACTGAGTGAATTTTTCTATCTGAATGTTGGATGTTCGATCTGTAGATGGATGGGGCTATAAAAGAGATACAAGGTAGGGCAGTGGATGTTGGAGCAACCCTAATAAGAGAGGACAGTGTTTGGAAACTCCCTGTACTGTTGTTTGCAGATGACACTGTATTGCTAAGTGAAGAGGAAGGGGAACTGCAAGGCTTGGTGAATGAGTTTGGGAGTGTGTGTAAGAAACAGAATCTAAAGGTGAATGTTGGAAAGAATAAAGTTATGGTCTTTGAGAGAAGTGAAGCCATTGAATGTAAGATGAGGCTGGATGAGAAAGAAATGGAAAATGTGAGTGCATTTAAGTACTTGGGTAGTGTAATGAGTATGGGTGGAAGTTTAGAGGGTGAAGTGCTTGAAAGGGTACAAAAAGGAAGCAAGGTTGCTGGTTCTGTGAAAGCAGCCATAAGGAACAGGGAAGTGAGCATGGAAGTATATAAGTCACTACATGACGGTATTGTGATACCAGCACCAGTGTATGGAAGTGAAGCTTGGACCTTATTGGAAGGACAGAAGTCAAGAGTGAGAGCAGTGGAAATGAGTTTCTTTGAGAGGAGCATGTGGAGTTGCATGGAGAGACAGACTGACAAATAAGGAAGCGAAAGAGTGCGGTAATGTGGATGTGGATGTGATAGAAAGTGTCAGGAGAAATACATTGAGGTGGTTTGGCCACTTGGAGAGGATGGAGAGTGAGAGACTAATGAGAAGAGTGTATGCGAGTGAGGTGGAGGGGGGAAGAGAGAGGGGAAAGCTGAGGATGAGATGGAGGGATGGAGTGGAGAGGTACGTGAGAGAGGGGGGGGTGTGAGCTGGGAGCTGGGCAGTGATGTGGCATTGGACAGGGAGACATGGAGGCGATTTGTTTGTGGTCATCCCTTGTGGGATTGAGGCATCTGATGATAGATAGACAGGGAAGAAAGGTTGCTGGTTTTTGAAAGTAGTGATAAGGAACAGGGAAGTGAGCATGGAAGTAAAGTCACAACCTGATAGTATTGTGATACCAACTTTAATGTATGGAAGTGAAGCTTGGTCTTTGTTGGATGGACACAAGTCGAGAGTGAGAGCAGTGGAAATCAGTTACTTGAGAGAAGCACGTGGAGTTACATGGAGAGACGGACTAACAAACGAGGAAACGAAGGAGCACTGTGGTGTGGATGTGGATGTGATAGAAAGCGTTAGGAGAAATACATTGTGGTGGTTTGGCCATGTGAGAGGATGGAGAGTGAGAGATTAACGAGGAGAGTGTATGCGAGTGAGGTGGGGGTGGGGGGGGAGAGGGGAAAGCTGAGGATCAGATGGAGTGGAGAGGTACATGAGAGAGGGGGGGGTGTGAGTTGGGAGCTGGGCAGTGAAGTGGCATTGGACAGGGTGACATGGAGGTGATTTGTTTGTGGCCACCCCTTGCGGGATTGAGGCATCTGACAATAGATAGAGAGATAGAAATAGGAATGTTTCACTGGCTGGTTTAAAAGAGAGAGAGAGAGGGGGGGAATTTTTATCCAGTACACTATATCATTTCACATCACTTATCTAAATACCAGTTCAGTTCTGTTCGTTTGAAGATCCCCCCTCCCCCCCTCCAAATTCTCTTTCAGTTCACGTATTTTCAGTCAGTTCCAATTTAGTTTAGACTCCATGTCTTTAAAAGATAACAGCGAAACTCAACCCAATCTGGTGATGTCATGCCTCTGTGGGAAGGGTATCAGTTAGTTCTGCGGGATGAGTATCTCGTGGGAATTTGTGAAGGTTGTTAGGTTTGGGATGTGTGGGGTGGCTTGGTGTATTGTTATCTTATTCTCACTGCCCCAAAATTATTTTGTTTAGCTTTTAGAGAGAGTATTTTGATAGGGTTAGAAGTAGTCTTCATTAAACCCCTCACACCTGGTAGCTCTCCATCGTTTTGTTTCGTTTCGTTTTTGAAGGCTCCAACATGCTTGCATGTGTCGGCCTTGGTCACCTAATGGCGGCTCTCCATGCTGCTCGATCTTTGGCAGCCTCCCTGTTCAGTCCCTTAACCCTTAAGTCACACTTAATGACCTCGTCCCATGTCTTTCTCGTTCTGCCCCTCCCAACCCCTCCCCCAGTATTAACACTTCTCACCCTCTGTACCCAATTATCATCCCCCATCCTCTCCACATGTCCAAACCACCTCAGCCTACTTTTCCTCATCACAACACCAATACACTCCAGTCTCATCCTACCTCTCAACTCTTCCATCGTAAACCCAGCCCCCCCAGGCCTTGCACGCAGGGACGCACTGCACATCCACCTAATCATTGTCATTTCTGTACGTTTAAACCTGCGAATATCCTCTTCCTTTACTGCCCAGGTCTCACTACCGTACAGCATCACACTCCTAACACATACTGCATACAAAGACCCCTTAGCACGTAAGGAGAGTCCTCTCAATGTCAAGAGAGGCAACAGCTCCCTGAACTTCTTCCAACCACTTCTCACCGTAGCAACCGAGCTAACTCCAGCCCAACCTCGGGCACATAACATGTCTCCCAAATAACAAAACTCCTCCACACACTCAAGAGACTCCCCTGCAAGTTCAACCCTCTCACGCCCAACAATCTCCACCTGCTCTCCCCGACACACCGCACACATGAAATCAGCATTATCTCGCAGTCTACCTCTAATACCACTACATCTCTTGACCCATTTATCACAAACACTACACAAGATGGAATTACTTCCCACACCCTTGTGGCAAACTGCACATGGCCACTCTCCCTCTCCCCTGATTGTATCGCCACCAACCCTAGATATCATCACTTTTGTTTTGTCTGCATTTACCCTTAAGCCTTTGTACTCCATACCATCTCTCCACTTCTTAAATCTTTCCTCTGCCTCCTTTTCATTCTCTGCAATCAACACCAAATCATCAGCATACAACATCTCCCGTGGGAGTCCATCTCTGAAGTCACGTGAGAGGGCTTCAAGCACCATGATAAACAACAAGGGACTCAAAACTGACCCCTGATGCACACCAACATTCATGGAAAACTCATCATTCAAAACTCCATTCACTCTTACCTGTGCGCGAGCACCCATGTACATGACCCTAACCAGCCACTCTTCCAACCGTAGCTTTCTCATTGCCCACTTCACCACCTGTCTAGGGACTCTGTCAAAAGCCTTTTCCAAGTCAACAAAAACAAAATACAATTCCCTTTTCTTTCCAATGTATTTTTCCTGAAGCTGTTGAACAATGAATATGGCATCAGTGGTCCCCCTGCCTGGCATAAACCCAAACTGCATCTCATTGATATTCACTCTTTCTCTAATCATACCTTTTAGAACTCTCTCCATTACTTTCATTATCCGATCTAAGAGCTTTATACCTCTGTAATTTCCCCTTTCCAGGACATCACCCTTCCCTTTGTACACATTTACAATTACACTCTTTAGCCAGTCATCTGGGACAACACACTCATATATAATCCTATTTATCAGGTCAGTGACTAACCTCACCCCAGTATCTCCTGAGGCCTTCAACATTTCGGCAGTCAACCCAGACACACCTGCCGCCTTCCCCACCTGCATCCTACCTATTGCCTCACTCACAGTAGCAGCGTCAATCAAAGGCCAAGGGCCAAACACTGGATCAGCTGGCTCCAAACCTTCTCTATCCCAATCAAACTCCTCATTCAACAACCGGCTATAATGCTTTCTCCATGCATCTTTAATATCCTCACTGTTCATCACTACCCTTCCTTCATCATTCTTTACACATTGCTCACCTACAATGTCCCAATTATCCCTCTTCACCTGATTTGCCACCCTAAAAATCATATTTTTCCTTTCTCCATGATTTAGATTATCAAGTAAAAGTCTCTGTGACTCAGACTTCGCCCTGTATATCTCTCTTCTAGCCCTGCGCTTGGCAGCCAAGTACCCCTCCCTGTTACCACCCTTCTTCCATTCCCGGAAAAGCCTTCTTTTCTCCTTAACTGCAGCTTCTACACCCTCATCCCACCACCAAGTTACTTTATGTCTTGATGGGCCTCTTGTCCAACCTCATATTGCATCGGTAACTCTCAAGAGGTTGTTCTTAAGGGCTCTATACTGTTCATTAACACCTCTGTCTACGGCTTCCTGTTCAGCCACCACTCTCCTCATCTCACTATAAAAGGCATCCCTTTCTGATTGGCTTCCCAGCTTCCATATTTTCCTCATAGGTACATATGTCCTCCTCCTCATCACTCGTTCCTTAAGCACCATGTCACAAATCAACAGTTTGTACTGCTGCATACATTCCTCGCTTCCTATAACTTTAACATCCCTCACTAATCTCCTATCAACCCTCCTGACCAGAAAATAATCTATCTGACTACTATTTCCCCCGAACTTGTACGTAATCAACCGGCTGATTCTTTTCCTAAAATGTGTGTTGCACACAATCATGTCCATTGCCTCCCCAAACTCGAGTATTTTTTCCCCTTCCGCATTCCTCACACCATATGCACATCCTCCATGGACTCGTTCATAACCTTGAGCTGCTTCACCCACATGACCATTTAAATCCATGAGCTGAATAAAATCATCTGAAGGTAACACCGATAAAATATAAAATAAATACTTGGATAAAGCTTATTTATTGGGACTTTTTTTCATTCATTTATTTCATTCATCATCCAATCCTACATTGCCCCGTGAGGAGCGTAGGAGCCTGGGGCTAGTCAGGTTGGTCCTGACATTTTTGTCCCTCCCCCAAAAAAACACCACACACAAAAGAGACTCCAGCAAGATTAATGCATTCCTTCCTCTTTACTTCTGTGTGCTCTTCCATACATACAGCACACTCAAAATCAGCATTATTTTGCAGTCTCCGTCTAATACTGCATCATCTATTAAGCACCCTCTTATCACAGACACTGTACAAAATGTAGTTATTTCTCAGAACCCTTTGACAAACTGTTCTTTTGCATATTCCTTTTGCTGTGACATTACTGTCACCCTGCTCTAGATACAGTATCATCATTTGTTTTATGTACAGTTACTCTCAGACCCTTGTACTGTACTTCCTAAATCTTTCTTCTGCTACCCTCTCATTTCCCACCATGATCACCAAGTTTTCAGCATACATTCTGAAGTCATGATAAACAGTATGGGGCTTCAGACTGACCCAGATGCATACCAACATTCATGGAAAATTCGTCACTCAAACCTCCGTTTACTCTCTTGTGGCTGCTAACACCCTCGTACTGTACATTGACAACCATTCTAACCAGCCACTCTTTTATCCCAAGTTTTCTCATTGCCTGCTTCATCACCTTCCTAGAAACTCTCTCAAAGGTCTCCAAATAAACAAAAACAAAGTACTGTAGAGCTCTCTCCCTTCCTATATATTTTTCCTGAAGCTGGCAGGCAGTGAATATTGCATGAGTGGTCCCTTTGTTTTGCATAAACCCACACTCCATCTCCTCAGTGTTCACTTTCTCTTATCATTCCTTCCAGGACTCCCTCCATTACTTTGATTATCAGATCCAGAAGCTTTATGCCTCACAGATATAACTTTCCTCATTTGTGCACTTCATATTACTTATCAGCTGGAGTCATTCCAACAACCATCACATTACCAGGTAAAAACATGGATGCCAAACCTTTGTTCAGTGCTCCTCCATATAAAATTCTTCCAGCCAGCGTGATCTACTGTAAGTTATCTGCTCTTATCAACCTCTATACTTCGCTTTTTCACATTCATTTAGGACATATGAGTACCATATTCATCCACAATCTTCTTGGCCTACCACATCACCTCACACCATCAAACTCACTCAAGTAGTCCTTTCACTGCCTTATTTACATCCATTCTCTCTATATAACTGTAACACGCTCGCTCCTCAGTTCTAGTTGACTTTTCATTTTCATGTCACCCCAAAGTCTTGTACCCATATTTTAATGTAGTCCTCATATAGCAGCTACACTCAGAACTCTTTTTCACATCAAGGTCTTTGTAGGACTGGCCACACTCCTTCCCTCCACTGTTCTATACTTTTTTTTTTTTTGCTCACTTATTTGTCTCTAGGACTTACTTCGGATATAAACATGACCTCTCAACAGACTCAGTGCCTAGAAAATGCTCGCAGGCACTATCTTCAGTCAACAGAAGGAATCTCTGGAGGGGGGGGGAGGAATTAAAATTACAGTGAATTAAATGGACACAAGGTGGACTCCTACCTTAACAGCCACAAACAGGGAAAAGCTTAAAACAAAAAAAATGCACACAAATCTATAGGATTAGTAACAGGATGTTCACAGACTGCAGTTACAGATCCCTTGCATTATGAAACATAAAATCTCCCAATCAAGAACTGTAAGAATATAAGAGCCACACACCTCACCACTTCAGCTCAGGATTCATCCCACCCTTGTACCTTTTTTACTTCACCTTTCACCACATATGAAAAAAGGAAAAAAAAAAAAATCTCAGTATTACACAAACTGCTACATTAACATCCATCCTCCTCTACCCAACATTACACTTCACAGACACATGCACAGACATAGCCTCCACAGCCATTCAGAGCCTCCTTCTAAACACCATCCATCATGAACTGCCATCAGACATTCACATCTTAGAAAAGTACCCTGCCCAAAGAGACAGCAGGTGCAGCTAGCCAAACAACAATGCAGTACTTTCCCTTTCCTGCTTATTACCAACACAACTAAAACTCAAACAATCCACCATGCCTTCACTGGAGTGCAGCCCCCATGGCACATTTCACTCATCTCGTGCATCGCAATGTCACAACACCTACAGTAATCTTCCCACTATCTGACGTAATAGAGTCAAAGGCATGACCGGAAAGTGGTCTTGTCCGGATAGTGGCCCTGAAGCTCCAGCACTGGTCATTCATGACCCTAACCTAACCTAACCTAAATCAGAAAACCACCTACCTACCTCCCTACCGGACATGCATAGCACTTAAGTCCCCTTCCACATAAATAATGCACACAAAGCATGAATTAATTGAATTTTAACCAAAAATGATGATTTTGAGGAGAGTAAGTCATAGGTGCTCAAAACTTGCCAGCAAGTGTAAGTAAGTATCAGACATGGAAATCACTATGAAAATCCCCCTTTCTCACATCGTATGCAGTAAATAATGGACACAAAGCATGAATTCATTGAGTTTTAACCCCAAAATGATGATTTTGAGGTAACGCATAGATGTTCATGAGATGGCAGCTTAGTTTAAGTAAGTATCGGACGTGGCAATCACTATGAAAATGATCATTTCTCACATCTTGTGCACTAAAATATGGGATACAAAGCATCAAATAAATTGTTACCAGAAAAAGAGTTAGGTATGGCAAAGGTGTTCACAGTTCATCAACAGCACCGGACATTCTTGACCCTGACCTAACCTAACCTAAATCAGAAAATCACCTACCTACCTCCCTACTGGACATGCATAGCACTTATGTAAGACTCCATTCACATAAATAATGGGCACAAAGCATGAATTCTTTTAATTTTAACCCAAGAATGATGATTTTGAGGTAAGTAAGGCATAGATGTTCACGAGTTGGCAGCTTAGTGTAAGAAAGTATCAGACGTGGCAATCACTATGAAAATAATCATTTCTCACATCTTATGCACTAAAATATTGGATACAAAGCATCAGATAAATAAATTGTTACCAGAAAAAGAGTTAGGTATGGCAAAGGTGTTCACTGTTCATCAACAGCACCGGACATTCTTGACCCTAACCTAACCTAACCTAACCTAAATCGGAAAACGACCTACCTACCTCCCTACTGGACATGCATAGCAATGATTTAAGACCCCATTCACATAAATAATGGGCACAGCCTGAATTAATTGAATTTTAACCCCAAAATGATGATTTTGAGGTAGGTAAGGCATAGATGTTCACGAGTTGGCAGCTTAGTGTAAGTAAGTATCGGATGTGGCAGTCACTATGAAAATTATCATTTCTCACATCTTATGCACTAAAATATGGGATACAAAGCATCAAATAAATAAACTGTTACCAGAAAATTATGATTTAGAGGTGAGTTGGACTAGATAGTGACATGGTAATCACTGAGAAAATCACCTCTTTCACAGCCTGTGCACTCAAATATGGGACACAAAGCATGAAGTAAATAAAATGTAACCAGAAAAATTATGATTTAGAGGTGTGTAGGGCAAAAATGTTCACCAGTTGACTAAATAGTGAATGTATGTAAGAGACATGGTAATCACTGAGAAAATCACCTCTTTCACAGCCTGTGCATTCAAATATGGGACACAGACCATGAAGTAAATAAAATGTAACCAGAGAATGAGGATTTAGAAGTGATTATCAAAAATATTTAGCAGTTGACAGTGTACTTACATGTCCATGCTGCTTGCTAACGAATATTACCCCCACCTCTGAGGTTTTTACAGTGGTCATAATTGCTCTTGAAACATGTCCAGTAATCCAGTGTTTAACTACACTGAATCCTTAGCACTGTGAATTATCTATCTATCTATCTATTGCCAGACGCCTCAATCCCGCACAGGGTGGCCACAAACAAATTGCCTCCATGTCACTCTGTCCCTCGCCATTTCACTACCACGCTCCTAACTCACACCCCCCTCTCTCATATACCTCTCCACTCCATCCCTCCATCTCATCCTCGGCCTCCCCCTCCCTCTCACCCCCTCCACCTCTCTCACATACACTCTCCTCGTCAGTCTTTCACTCTCCATCCTCTCCACATGCCCAAACCATCTTAACGTGTTTCTCCTAATGCTTCTCATCATGTCCACAACCACACCACAATGCTCCTTCACTTCCTGATTTGTTAGTCTGTCTCTCCATGTGTCTCCACATGCTCCTCTCAAATAACTCATTTCCAATGCTCTCACTCTTGACTTCTGTCCTTCCAACAGGGTCCAAGCTTCACTTCCATATGTAGAGTTGGTATCACAATACTGTCATGTAACAACTTTTTCACTTCCATGCTCACCTCCCTGTTTCTTATCACTGCTTTCAACGAACCAGCAACCTTCCTTCCCTGCTGCACCCTTTCGAGCACTTCACCCTCCAGACTTCCATCCTTACTCATCACACTGCCCAAGTACTTAAATTCACTCACATTCTCCATATCCTTCCCATCCAGTCTCACTGTCCATTCATTGGCTTCACTTCTCTCGAAGACCATCACTTTACTCTTCCCTACATTCACCTTTAGATTCCGTTTCTTGCACACTTTCCCAAACTCATCTACCAAGCCTTGCAGCTCCCCTTCGTCTTTGCCCAACAACACAGTATCATCTGCAAACAACAGTACAGGGAGTTTCCAAACACTGCCCTCTCTCACTAGGGCCGCTCCAACATCCACTGCCCGACCTTGTATCTCTTTTATAACCCCATCCATGTACAGATTGAACAACCTTGGAGACATGACACATCCTTGTTTCAATCCAACCTTCAAATGGAAAGATTCACTCAGTTTGCCATCCACACGCACTGCAGCCTTAGCACCCTCATACATACTCTTCACTGCCTTCAACAACTTCCCATCCACTCCATATATTCTTAATGCCTTCCACAATCCTTGTCTATCGACCGTGTCATATGCTTTCTCCAGATCCATGAAGGCTGCATACAACTTCTTGCCCTTCTCTAGAAACTTTTCCACTAAGGATCTAAGAATGAATATCTGGTCTACACAACCTCTTCCCTTCCTAAAACCTCCTTGTTCTTCTCCAACTAATTCCTCAGTAATTTCCCTAACTCTGTCAATAAGTATCCTACCATATA
>JAGKTI010000129.1:22179-42587 GCA_018397915.1 Birgus latro
AAAAAAAAAAAAAAAAAAAAATACTGTATATATAAATAAATGTCAGGACCAACTTGCCTAGTCCCAGGCTCATACGCCTCTCATGGGATGACATGGGATTGGATGATGGATGGATGGATAGAACAGGAAGGAAAAACAAATGAATAAAAAAAAATAATAATCCACGCACCAGATTACTGGCATCCTCCATTCATAAAATATCTGCAACAGATGGACTTGAACAGCTGTAAGTTGAAGTTTGGTTGGAAATAGTCAGGGAAGAATGTTCCAGGTAGATGCAGTTTGGGGAATAAAAGAATTCTGATGGGCAGAAGTTCTGCAATATGGCAGTGTGACATTCCAGTCATGAACATTACCAGATGCCCGTGTAGCACGAGGGAAGGCATGGAGAGGTGGCACAATGGATGCAACTTCATCTGAACATTTGTCATAAAAATATCTGTAAAATATTGCGAGGGAGGAAACATTCCTTCTTACTTGTAGGGAAGGTAGTTTATTTATAATAGCAGGATTATTAATAATTCCAGCAGCTTTGTTCTGAATTTTGTCTAGTTGTTTTAGTGCAACCACTTCACATCCATTCCACAAGGGTGAGCAGTATTCAAGCTGCGAGCACACATGACTCATAAATTATAGCTAACTGCTCTTCAGTGAAGAAGTTATGGACTCTGTACAATAATCCAAGTTTCTTTGAGGCGGTTTTAGCAAGTGATCTGACATGAGAGGTCCAGCTGGGGGCGTTGTTAAGTGAGACACCGAGAATTTCAATACTTTTGGAGATAAGAATGTTAGTAGCACTGAAGGTAATATACGAATCTGGCAATATCTGTCATTAGTATGGTAAATTGTATATATTTGATTTTACTAGCATTGGATGAGACAAGGTTGTTTTGTACCCATTCATTGATCTTGGATAAGTCTTGATTTTTGGAAATGGCTATACTGAGTTGAGAGTTAGAGATATTAAACTTTTGTAAATGGGTGTTTGAGTGTGAATGGACTGTGAAGTGTTGAGGCATTTGCATATGAATGGATGGGATTGTGGGTGACAGATAAGAGATCACTAATACGAACCAGGAACAGGGTTGGCACCGGAACTGATCCCTGTGGCACGCAGGCATTAATTGAGTGGAAATTGGAATACACATCATCTACTTTTATTTTTCTGTCGCTGAGATATTAGGAAAGCAGAGGAACAACAGACATTAGTCCATAGCAAAGGAGTTTGGACAGCAGGGAATGGTACCATACTCTGTCAAAAGCTTTAGAAATATCAAGGGCTACCGCATGAGTTTCTCCATGAGTTTCTTCAATTGAGTTCGTAATGAACACTCAGTCTTGCAGTCATGCAGTTTATATTCCGTCTAGTTCCCATAATGTATGCTGTATGTATAAACATCAACATTTTGTGTTTGTACCCAATTGTTCCATTTTTCTTTATAAACTGAACAGATTTTGTGTGTGTGTGTGTGTGTGTAAAAAAAAAAGAAAAGAAAAAAAAGCATTTACAAATCCAAAATATTGTAGTGAATTTGGAGGCATCCTGAGGAAGAGACTTTGAACCATTTTTTACACCACCTAGCTGAATAAAATTGGCTGGCAGTAACTGAAATGGAATATTAGAATTGTACTAATTACAGAACGAAAACAGATTGACTTGTGGGAAAAGTTTTAGGGGTAGAAGGGGGACTATGTTAAAACATTGAATATTTTGCTTACAGGGTATTTTCCTTTTTTCCTTTAACTCTTTCATGATGGACACAACCTTAGTATAAAAAAGATTTTTCCATTTAAATCATTGAAGCATCAAAGTGTTTATACTGTTACAGTACCATTAACCCTCTAATGGTTAGAACATCTCCAGTACAGTTATGTACCAGCTAACATCAAAGTAATTTCTTCAGCTGAGAGTGAGTATACTGAGAGGGGTAGTAAATATGAATTGCCTGTCTTTAATATTTATTTTTTTTATTGATCTTGATATTTACAGAAATATAATGCACTAGTAAACTAGATATGCATACTTATGAACTTTTATCCATCACCAGCGCCACCGCCTTGTGAACGCTGCCCTAAGTGAGGAACTGCAGAATGGAGTACATGCACTCTCCATCATGGTCAGTACTTGCTTGTTTATTGTGTTTTGATGTTCCCTGATACAGTTATTCCATAAATAGCACATATCACAGTTGTTGAATTCATACTGGGATTTAATTTGCCCCTATGTAGAGTACAGTGCTCACATGTGGTGAGGCTTCCCACATACAGGTCTTCTCAGCAAAGTGGAGTCATAGGCTTTTCATCTCATTGACTCTCTTCCTCGTATTGGCTTCTACTCTCTTCCTCTTATTGGCTTCCTTCAGCCTCTGACTCTTTGCCACACTGTTGCATCTTCATCTCTTTTCTGTCACTGCTTCATTGGTCACTGCTTCTTTGAACTGTATACTTACATCCCTCCACTACTTCAGTGGGCATATAGCACCCTTTTCTTTCCAGCTCTCAAATGCAAGAGTTTACCATTACTCCCAGTCCTTCAGGTATGCAGCAGGTCAATTCTGGCATTGTCTTCCACTGTCTGTATCTCCTTCCTCCTATTACCTCCAGTCTTTTAAATGTAATGTGTCCAGGCATCTTGAAATGAACAGATCTTGAATTTGTCTCTCTATTATTTTGTTTTTATTTTTTCTTGGAGAAAAGAGTCTTGCAGGTTTCTGGGTTTTGGTCACTTCTTTCTTGCATTAAAAAAAAATCAACATGGAACAGTTTTTTCATAGCACACTATTGTTTTTTATTAACAGATCACAGTGTGCAGTGAATGGTCAGGGTTAATACAACTATCACTAGCATTTATAGTGTCTCAGTGTTTATTTTGATGTTATTCTTAAATTGAATATCACCTGTAATACTTCTGGTGAATGCGTACATGTACGTACATCCAATCACAACAGTAGTTTTCAGGAAGACATCTACAGTACAGTGTTTTAACCCTTGAATAGCTGCCAGTGTTCAACGACACTTTATCGTACTGGTGCCAATGATGTCGAGCTAGCGCGAGCTATAAAACTCTCCAAACAATTTTGGGAAGGGAACAAAGGCCATTGATATGTTTACACAACCCTGCTCTACCATCCCAAGCACTCAGGCAGATGTGTTTGCCCATAGGTTTACATGTTAATGGCGCAAGTGCTGTAATTTTATGAATTCATCCACAAATCATGATGAATCGCAAGATGGGTTTAGGAAGCCAAAAACCACATTGCCAGGTGCACCAGACGATTTTCTTCACATCTTTAAGAAAACGACATTGATTTTAGAACTTTGAAAAAATGGTGCCAACCAGGGGAGCATGCACATTTCTGATGGCATGACCATTGAGAGGTTAAGTGAGGAATTGCTGTAACTATAGGCACTACATAAGCCAGTCCTCATTACAAGACTGTATACATACAGTAATCTATCTATCGCCAGACACCTTAATCCTATAAGGGGTGGCCACAAACAAATCGCCTCCATGTCGCTCTGTCCCCTGCCATTTCACTGGCTTGCTCCCAGCTCACACCTTCCTCTCTCATATGCCTCTCCACTCCATCCCTCCATCTCATCCTTGGCCTCCCCCTCCCTCTCCCCCCCTCCACCTCACTCACATACTCTCTCCTCGTCAGTCTCTCACGCCAAACCACCTTAATGTATTTCTCCTAATGCTTACTACCACATGCACATCCACACCACAACACTCCTTCACTTCCTCATTTGTCAGTCTGTCTCTCCATGTGACTCCACATGCTCCTCTTAAATAACTCATTTCTACTGCTCTCACTTTTGACTTCTGTCCCTCCAGCAGGGTCCAAGCTTCACTTTCATGTTAGAGTTGGTATCACAATGCTGTCATGTAGCAGCTTTTTCACTTCCATGCTCACTTCCCTGTTTCTTATCACTGCTTTCAAGGAACCAGCAACCTTTCTTCCCTGCTGCACCCTTTCAAGCACTTCACCCTCTAAACTTCCCTCCTTACTCATCACACTGCCCAAGTAAACACACTCACATTCTCCATATCCTCCTCATCCAATCTCACTGTACATTCACTGACTTCACTTCTCTCGAAGACCGTCACTTTACTGTTCCCTACATTCATCTTTAGGTTCCGTCTCTTACACACCCTCCCATACTCATCCACCAAGCCTTGCTGCTCCCCTATGTCTTCACTTAACAACACAGTATCATCTGCAAACAACAGTACAGGGAGTTTCCAAACACTGCCCTCTCTCACTAGGGCCACTCCAACATCTGCTGCCCGACCATGTATCTCTTTTATAACCCCATCCATATGCAGATTGAACAACCATGGAGACATGACACATCCTTGTTTCAGTCCAACCTTCAAATGGAAAAATTCACTCAGTTCACCATCTACACGCACTGCAACCTTTGCACCCTCATACATACTCTTCACGGCCTTCAACAACTTCCCATCTGCTCCATATATTCTTAATACTTTCCACAATCCTTGTCTATCCACCCTGTCATATGCTTTCTCCAAATCCATGAAGGCTGCATACAACTTCTTTCCCTTCTCTAGAAACTTTTCCACTAAAGATCTAAGAATGAATATCTGATCTACACAGCATCTTCCCTTCCTAAAAACTCCCAATTCTTCTCCAACTAATTCCTCTGTTATTTCCCTAACTCTGTCAATAAGTATCCTACCATATACTTTTCCTATTACACTAAGAAGGCAAATGCCCCTTTGATTACCACACACTTCTTTTTCTCCTTTTCCTTTGTTCAAGTGAAAAATTATACCTGACTTCCAATGCTCCAGGACTCTACCTTCCTCCCAGGCCAATCTGCACACCTTCCACATCCATTCTATTACTATCTCTCCCCCATGCGTCAGCTTTTCACCACACACTCCATCAATTCCTGGGGCTTTCACCATTTTAACTTTCTTCATTGCTTCCACAACTTCCATCCTACTGATTTCTTCCTTTCTTCCCACACCCCTCCTTCTCCTTGGCATTCCCCAGCCACTTATACTTGGATTCCTTTTATTCAAAGGCTTTTCGTCTCATTAACTCTCCTCCTCTTACTGATTCCCTTCAACCTTTGTCTCTTCGCCACACTGTTGCATCTTTATCTCTCTTCTATCACTACTTCAACGGTCACTGTTCCTCTGAACTGTCTGCTTGCATCCCTCCACCTCTACGACGGGCACGTGGTACCCGTCTTGCAACAAACTCTCATCCCTTTTCTGTCCAACTCTCTAATGCAAGAGTTAACCGTTACTCCCAGTCCTTCATTTATGCAACTGGTCAACTCTGGAACTGTCTTCTTCTGTCTGTATTTCCTACTTCCGATGATCTCCAGTCTTTCAAACGCAGTGTGTCCAGGCATCTTGAAATGAACGGATCTTGAATTTGGGTCTCTTTTGTATTGTTTTTGCTTTTTTTTGGAAGGAACAGTATGCAGGCCTGTGGCCTTTGGTTCCTTCTTCCTTGCATTTAAAAAAAAAAAAAAATCTCTATATTCAACAATTCATTAAAGTGTTCTCTCTATTTGTTCACTTTTTCTCCCTTCTCCACTAGTAATCTACCAATTTTATCTTTCACTCCCCAGGTAACTTCTATGGCACCCTGTCTAACTCTCTTTACCTCTTTCCAGAACATTTTCATACATTCTCTCCACTTTACACTCAAATTCCTTCCAAATTCCTCATCCACTCTCTTCTTACTCTCTCTTACTAATCTTTTCACCTCACTCCTCCTCTCTACATATAACTCTGTCTTCCGTCTCTCAACTTCTCCAACGCCCCTGTTCCTCATCCACTCACTATATACTTTCCTCTTTTGTGCCACAGCCTCTCTCACCTCTTCAGTCCACCATGTTGTTCCCTGCACCCTCTTTCGTCTTCTCTTCACCCCACATACCACCTCACATGCTGCACAGATTTCTTCTGTGAATATCTTGCACACACCTTCCATGTCCCCCATCTGCTCCAATCTATATTTACCCCTCCACCTCCCTTTTATATTCTGCCTTTTTTTAATGTGTTCCAGAATCCTTGTTTCACAAATATTATCGCTTCCTTTACTTCAAGGATGTTACAGAGTATCATTCAGGGGGGGCACGGTGGCTCAGAGGTAGAGCATCAAACTCGGGACTGGGGGGTCGTGAGTTTGAGGCGCGCCCGGGACTGCCGTGCCGGGAGGGGTAGCGCCCTCCTGTTACCTAGCGGGGCTATATGATCTCATTGTAAGGTCTAGCTTGGGGGATTCTTTAATCCCTTTACAGAGTATCATAACAGTTTCCATACATTTCATGAATGAAAACTAGGATGAACTAGCAAATCAGTTTAAGAGATAGCAGGGAAACAAAAATAGATAAATTTTTGTAATGTACTGTGCTGTGAACTTAAAAAAAAAAAAAATGAGAGGGAGAAAATAAAATGCAACACATAATGATGACTCTGTGTATTATCTGTCTGTCTGTATATAGGAAGGGAAGAGGTTGTGTAGACCAGATATTCATTCTTAGTGGAAAAGTTTCTAGAGAAGGGCAAGAAGTTGTATGCAGCCTTCATGGATCTGGAGAAAGCATATGACAGGGTCGATAGACAAGGTTTGTGGAAGGTATTAAGAATATATGGAGTGGATGGGAAGTTGTTGAAGGCAGTGAAGAGTATGTGTGAGGGTGCTAAGGCTGCAGTGCGTGTGGATGGCAAACTGAGTGAATCTTTCCATTTGAAGGTTGGATTGAAACAAGGATGTGTCATGTCTCCATGGTTGTTCAATCTCTATATGGATGGGGTTATAAAAGAGATACAAGGTCGGGCAGTGGATGTTGGAGCGGCCCTAGTAAGATAGGGCAGTGTTTGGAAACTCCCTGTATTGTTATTTGCAGATGATACTGTGTTGTTGAGTGAAGATGAAGGGGAGCTGCAAGGCTTGGTAGATGAGTTTGGGAGAGTGTGTAAGAAACGGAATCTAAAGGTGAATGTAGGGAAGAGTAAAGTGATGGTCTTCGAGAGAAGTGAAGCCAGTGAATGTACAGTGAGATTGGATGGGAAGGATATGGAGAATGTGAGTGAATTTAAGTGCTTGGGCAGTGTGATGAGCAAGGATGGTAGTCTGGAGAGTGAAGTGCTCGAAAGGGTGCAGCAGGGAAGGAAGGTTGCTTGTTCGTTGAAAGCAGTGATAAGAAACAGGGAGGTGAGCATGGAAGTGAAAAAGTTGTTACTTGACAGTATTGTGATACCAACTCTGACATATGGAAGTGAAGCTTGGACCCTGTTGGAAGGACAGAAGTCAAGAGTGAGAGCAGTGGAAATGAGCTATTTGAGAGGAACATGTGGAGTCACATAGAGAGACAGACTAACAAATGAGGAAGTGAAGGAGCGTTGTGGTGTGGTTGAGGACGTGATGGGAAGCGTTAGGAGAAACACGTTAAGGTGGTTTGGGCATGTGGAGAGGATGGAGAGTGAAAGACTGACGAGGAGAGTGTATGTGAGTGAGGTGGAGGGGGCGAGAGGGAGGGGGAGGCCGAGGATGAGATGGAGGGATGGAGTGGAGAGGTATATGAGAGAGGGGGGTGTGAGTTGGGAGCGTGGTAGTGAAATGGCAGGGGACAGAGTGACATGGAGGCGATTTGTTTGTGGCCACCCCGTGCGGGATTGAGGCATCCGGCTGTATATAGCCAGATGCCTTTATCCCATAAGGGGTGGCCCCAAACAGATCACCTCCATTTCTCTCTGTCCCCTGCCATTTCCCTGCCCCCCCCCCCACCACCGTACACCCCACCTGTATTATATATCTCTCTACTCCATCCCTCCATCTCATCCTCAGTCTCCTCCTCCCTATCCCACCCTCCACCTCACTCACATACTGTAAACTCTGCTAGTTAGACTTTCACACTCCATCCTATCCACATGGCCAAACCATTTCAGTGTATTTCTTCTAATTCTTTTTGTCACATCCACATACATAACACAATGCTCCTTCACTTCCTCAAATGTCAGTCAGTCTCTCCATATAACTCCACATGCTTCTTTAAAATAACTCATATCCACTGCTCTAATTCTCCACTTGTCTTCATTCAACAAGGTCCTAGTTTGGCTTCCATATGTGAGAGTAGGGATCACAGTACTGTACAAGCAGTGACTTTTTTACATCCATGTACACTTTCCTTTTTCTTATCACTGCTTTCAGTGAACCAGCAAACTTTCTTTCCAGCATCCTTTCATGTGCTGCATCCTCAAGACATCCATCCTTACTCATCACTGGAGCCCGGAAGTTTTGTGCACTAAAACACTTTGAAACGGCAGGCAAAGAGGCATAATAAAATAACAGAAAAGGCACAAAAAAGGCATTTATTGACAAAAAATACATTAAAAGGCATGTATCTCCATGACCAAAATATGGTTAAAAATAATAATATAAAGGTATACTACATTAACCCTTTGGTCTAGTGTATACAGTACATACAAGGGAAAACCTTGCTTAAAGCAAATAATCTCATCATTGCAAAGTTAGACATTAGCAAAATTATTATTTTCGCATTTTTTCTCAGGAAGTCACAATTTTCTCGTAGAAAGGTGCATTTTTGACCATTGTCATTTTATCAAAGTAAAAAATGGAAACTCCACAGTCACTTCCTGTTAGAAAAGCAGCAACAAGGATATAATTATCACTTTAATTTTTTAAGGACTTAGGCTGCTGGGTAGATCCACTGAACTCTTTTCTCGTGAGTAGCGCCACATAGTTTGTGTGCCCACCGCCAGGGGCCCAGGCAGTGCTGATGTTTATGCACTACACCCGACACCCACACCTTTTGAAATCGGCCGATGAGTTCTGAAAATATAGTGCCACGGTCCACTGCGCAGCTAAAATATAGTGCCCTGGCCCACTGCAGAACTTATGTAAACAACAGCGAAACAAAACAGCAAGCTAAGAACAGTGTTCCAATTTCATTACCATGGTGGAGGCGACGAGTGTGGAGATAGCCGCTCCATACTATAGAGCTCAGTGGGTAGATCTTGAAGAACTAACTGATGGGCGTCAACGCTAGCCATTCATCTATTAAATTGGCCCATCATACCCTGTCTCATTTTTTATCAACATAACAAATTTTTTTTTTTAACTTTTATTGTAAGTGGTTGTGAATAACTATGTTAACACATTAATAACCTGTTATTAATGTGTTAACATAGAAAACATCATTGAAATCAGGTACAACTAGAGAAAATAGCACAACCATTTAGCAAAACAGCAAAAACAGGCTGATTTAGGCACTTGATCGTGAAAAAGCTTTAACTTGGTGAGATCATTAAAAAAGGCATGAAATGGCACTTGTGGCATTTATTGCAAATTTCTGGGCTATACTCATTATGCTACCCAAGTACTTAATGCACTTACATTTTTTATTTCCTCACTATCCAGCCTAACTATGCATCCAGTGACTTCATTCATTCAGAGATCACAACTTTACTCCTCCCTTATGTTCACCTTGATCATCCGTTTCTTACATACTCTCCCAGACTCATTCACCAAGCCATGCAGTTCCCATTTGTCTTCACTAAACAATACAGTATCATCTGCAAACAACAGAACAGGAAGTTTCCAAACTCTTCCCTCTCTCATTAGGGCTGCTTCAACATCCACTGCCCAGCCTTATATCTTTCTTATAACTCCATCCATATACAAATTGAACAGCCATGGAGACAAGACACATCTCTGTTTCAGTCAAACTTTCAGGTAGAAGATTTCAATCAGTTCACCCTCCACACACACTGCCGCCCATGTGCCCTCCTACGTGCAGTTTATGCCATTCAGCAGCTTCCCGTTTACTCTGTTTATTTTTAGTATTTTCCACATTCCATGTCTGTCCACTCTGTCATATGCTTTCTCCAAATCCATGAAGGCAGCAGGCAACTTCTATCCCTTCTCAATAAACTTTTCTATTAAACATCTTAGGACGAATATCTGATCTACACTTGTAACCTCTTCTCATCCTGAAACCTCCCTGTTCTACTCCAACTAATCCCACTGTTATTTCCATAACCCTGTCAATAAGTATCGTACCATATACTTTTCCTGTTACTGTACACTAAGAAGGCAAACAACCCCATGATTACCATGCACCTCTTTCCCCTTTTCCTGTGTAGTTTGTGTTGGTGTGTTGCATTCACTTGGGATAGGGGAGGTTTTGTTTTTCTACAGAATCACTGTATTTGCCAAGTGCAAGAAAGGAGTCAGATGAAAGACAGAGAAAGTATACTGAAAATGAGACAGAGAAAGAGAGAGAAAAAGCCTGATAGTTAAACCTGTGAGGAGTCAGGACTGGAGGCTTGAATTGTGAGTGAATGAGTGACCCATTTCACTGGGTATTCTGTTGGTAGTTCTTCCACTACAGTACTTTCTCTTTTCTTGATTTCTGTCTTAAGTGGATCCATCTAATGCAGTTTTTCCTGGTTCCCTGAATCACATGACAGACAGGTAGAATATTTATTCAGAAACAATAAAGTGTGATTGGGAATTTGATTCAATTTCACTTATCCTGGACTTCAGCAATGAAGTGGAAGAAGGCAGTGATTTTGCCTTTGCATAAAAGTAAAGGTAACTGAAATAAGCTTAGATAATACTGTTGAATATATCTGAACATTGTAGGAAAAGTATGGAAGGGTTAAAGATAAAAGGTTAGGATGAAATCAGAATATCTGGTTAGTGGTGAACAGGGTGACTGTATCAGTGGTAAGGGATGTGTGGATCATATACTGTATTTGCTGTCAGGCAAGTAGCAGAGAAAGCATGTAAGAAGGACGGAGAGTTATTAATGGCGTTTACCATCCATCCATCATCCAATCCTGTGTTGCCCCATGAGGAGTGCAGGAGCCCAGGGCTAGGCAAGTTGGTCCTGACATTTAAGATGAGAGTGACCAGCCTCACTCATCCTTGAGTGGCATTGCTTGAGCAGTAAACCCCAACCACCCCATGGATATAAACCTGCACCAGCTCAATCCGATTGGAGCCATTAACTGCTCACTAAACCACCAGATGCCATAATTTGGTTATATGGTTATCACCCAGCATAGTAAATGGTTTCCTGGTGTACAGGAAGGAAACCATTTGGCATGTCACTCAGTGTAGAGTCACCCATGGGCAGAAGGAAGAGGAAGGAATGAAGGTAAGAAAGGTAGAAGAGGGAGTGTAACGTCACCCACAGGCAGAAGGAAGAGGAAAGAATGAAGGAAAGAAGGAAGAGGAAGGAAGGAAGAGAAGAAAGGAGAGCAGCACTACATTGAGTGAGTGGATGGTGAGCACCCTCCCACCTACCACATAATGACATTTACAAATCTGGAAAAAGCACATGACAAGGTGAATATGGAGGCATTGTGGAAGGTTTTTATGTATGTTTGGTGCAGCAGGAAAACAAACTGTTGAGTGCAGCAAAAGACGTACTGCTTCATATCTGCAGTGAGGTTTACACATTTAGTCCGATAGCATTCTTTATCAAGATGTTAGATTTAGGAACTAAAGATGCCATATAAGAGTTGTTGTAATTCTATGCTGTGACATTGCTACAGTGTTGTGATCTCACTTTAATGTGAGGAAATGAAGCTTAGACTTTGCTGGAGGGAAACAAGCCAGAAGCAAGTGGAGTGGAAATGAGGTAACTGAGAGGAGCATGTGGAGAGACAGACAAACAAATGAAGTTTGGGAGGCACTGTAGTGCTAATGTGGATGTACTGGAAACTTTTAGGGAAGTACCATGGTTTGGCCACATGAGAATGAGATTTTTGAAAAAAGTGTGTTAGTGAGATGAAGAGGGAGAAGGAGACAGGAAGACTGAGGATGGGATGGAGAGGTACAGTATATGAATAAGGGTGGTGTGAATTGAAAGGATAGGAGCCTGATAATGAAAAACACAGCAACATGTAGGAAATTTGTTCATGGTAACCCACTCTAGGAATAGGGCATCTGGCAATAGATGATACAGTACTGCTTGCTGTAGGTCAATGATACTTCACATTATTTAGTTTTTTATTTGTAGAAGGTCTTTGACAAGAGTCCCTAAGGAGATGGTGAAGTGGACAATAAGAAAGCTAGGGATTGAGGAGTGGCAGGTTAGAGTGGTTATTGCTATGTATGTAGGTGCTCTCATCCAGGTGAGAGTGAATGGAGAATTGAGTGATGAGTTTGCTGTGCCCCTTACTGTTTATCATGGTGCTTGAAGTCCTCTCATGTGTCTTCAGAAATGGATTCCCATGGGAGATGTTGTATGCCAATGATTTGGTGTTGATTGCAGAGAATGAAAGGGAGGTGGAGGAAGGATTCAGGAGGTGGAGAGATGGTATGGGGCACAAGGGCTTGAGGGTAAATGCAGATATAACAAAGATGGTGATATCTAAGGTTGGTGGCAGCACTGTCAAAAAAGAGGGAGAGTGGCCATATGCGGTTTGCCACAAGGGTGTGGGGAGTAATTCTATCTTGTGCAGTGGTTGTGATCAGTGGGTGCATAAGTAATGTAATGGCATTAGAGGTAGACTGCAAGATAATGCTGTTTTCATATGTGCGGTGTGTGTCAGAGAAAGCATGTAGAAATTGTCTGGTGTGATAGAATTAATCTTGTTGGTGAGTCTCTTCAGTGTGTGGAAGAGTTTTTTTATTCGGGAGACATGTTATGTGTTGGAGGTGGGGCTGGAGCCAGCTCTGTGGCTAAGTGAGGAGTGGTTGGAAGAAGTTCAGGAAACTGTTGCCTCTCCTGACATTGAGAGGACTCTCCCTCCAGGCTAAGGAATCTTTGTATGTGGCATGTGTTAGGAGCATAATTATGTTGTATTGTAGCAAGACCTGGCCAGTAAAGAAAGAGGATATTCACAGTCTCAGACATACAGAAATGACAGTGATTAGGTGGATGTGCAGTGTGTCCTTGAATGTGAGATTTGAGGGGGGGCTAGGTTTACGATGGAAAAGTTAAGAGGAAAGATGAGACTGAAGTGAATTTTTGTTGTGATGAGGGGATGTAGATTGATATGGTTTCGGCATGTGGAGAGGATAGGGAATGACAATTGGGTGCAGAAGTGAGAAGTGTTTACATTGCGGGTAGGATTACAAGAGGCAGACCGAAATGATCTGGGATGAGGTCATTGAGTGTGACCTCAGGGATAAGGGACCAAGTAGGGAGGCTGCCAGGGATCAAGCAGCATGGAGAGCTACCATTAGGTGACTAAAGCCGACATGTGCAAGCATGTTGGAGCCTTCACAAACAAAACGAGATGAAACGTACATGTCTATTGTGAAATCAAAATAACACTACAGCAAGATAGCAGAGTGACGCAGTAATATCTCAGGAATTTAATAGACTGAAAATACAGTCAGCCATGGAGACACACACAGTGGCTAAGAATTTTTATATACAGTAACAACTTTGTAGATCTTGCAAGCAGAGTGAAAGAAGAGGTCTGGGCAAATGTGGAAACATGCATGGAAAAGTTTGAGAGGAATGAAAGTGTTGCTGATTGGAGATATGAATTGAAAACCAGAAAATGTGAAGGTAGATGGAGTAGTTGGTGACTTGTGTGGGGTGTGCCTGCAGAAGTGGATGAGAATGACAGTGCTGTAGTGGACATTTGTGCAGGAAGGGGGTTGATGATAGCCAATACCCTCTTTAGGCAAAAAGTGATCCACAGGTATACATGGCGTGTGATGAGAAGGGTGATTGGTGAACTAAATGAGTGGAAGACAGTGATTGTGTGTGTGTGTCTGTGTGTGTGTGTGTGTGTGTGTGGATGACTGAATGAGAAGGTACGTATTGAATGCAAGAACATACAGAGGTTGGGGGTGAAAATCAAGGTTCAAATGCAATGGAGGAATAGAAGGAGAGAAGGACAGGAGGAAGTAGTCCGTACAAGGAGGGTAGAAAGGTTGCAAGAGAATGGAAAAAGACAATTATAACAGTGAAGTGGAGGAGTGATTGGGTAAATATGATTTGGAGCAGATGGGGGAGATGGAAGGTGTGTGCAAGATTTTCACAGACAAAATCTGTGCAGCATGTGAGGTGGTGTGAGGGGTGAAGAGAAGATAAAAGAGGATGCAAGGAACAACATGTGGAATGAAGAGGTAAATCAAGCTATGGCACAAAAGTAGAAAGCATATAGTGAGTGGATGGGAAGCAGAGGCATGGGGGAAGTTGAAAGACAGAAGAGAGAGTTATATGTAGAGAGGAAGAGGGAGTTGAAAAGATTAGTAAGAGAGAGTTACGAGTAGATGAGATTGGATGAGGAATTTGAGTGTAAAGTGAAGGGAATGTAAGAAAATCTTATGGAAGGAGGTAAAGAGAGTGAGTCAGGGTGCTAAAGGAAGTTAGTAGGGAAGTGAAAGATAAAAGTGTTAGGTTGATTGTGGAGAAGGGATACAAAGTAAGCAGATGGAGAGAATTCTTTAAGGAATTGTTAAACATAGAGAAGGAAAGTAATCTGAGTACAAGTGGCAGGGGAATGCCTAGGAGAAGGAAGGTGGTGAGAAGGGAGGGAGAGATCAATAGGATGGAATTAGAGAAAGCAATGAAGAAAGTAAGAATTGGGAAAGCTCCAGGAATTGATGGAATTTGTGATGAATTGCTGAAGCATGGGGGAAAGAGAGTAACGGAATGGATATGGAATATGTGCAGATTGCCATGGGAGGAAGATAAAGTCCCAGAGGATTGGAAGTCAGGCATAATTATTCCCCTATGCAGAGAACAAGAGGAAAAAGAAGTGTGTGGTAATCATAGGGGTATTTGTCTTTTTAGTGTAATAGGCAAAGTGTATGGTAGGATATCTATTGACAGAGCAAGGGAAATAACAGAGGAATTAGTTGGAGAAGAACAGGGAGGTTTTAGGAAGGGAAGAGGTTGTGTAGATCAGATATTCATCCTTGGGTCTTTAGTGGAAAATTTTCAAGAGAAGGGAGAGAAGTTGTATGCTGCCCTCTTGGATTTGGAGAAAACGTATGACAGAGTGGATAGACAAGGAATGTGAAAAATATTAAGAATACATGGAGTAAATGGGGAGTTGCTGAATGCCGTGAATAGTATGTATGAGGGTGCTAAGGCTGCAGTGTGTGTGGATAGTGAACTAAGTGGATTTTTTTGTCTGAATGTTGGATTGAAACAGGGATGTGTCATGTCTCCATGGTTGTTCAATCTGTACATGGGTGGGGTTATAAACGAGATACAAGGTGGAGCAGTTGATATTGGAGTGGTTCTAATGAGAGAAGGCAGCATCTGGAAACTTCCTGTATTATTGTTTGCAGATTATACTGTATTGTTAACTGAAGGCAAAGGGGTACTGCAAGGCTTGGTGAATGAGTTTGGGAGAGTGTACAAGAAATGGAATCTGAAGGTGAATGTAGGGAAGAGTAAAGTTATGGTCTTTGAGAGATAAAAAGTCATTGAATGTACAGTGAGGTAGGATGATGAGGAAATGGAAAATGTGAGTGCATTTAAATACTTGGGTAGTGTGATAAGTAAGGATGGAAGTTTGGAGGATGAAGTGCTTGAAACATGCAACAAGGAAGAAAGGTTGCTGGTTCTTTAGAAGCAGTGATAAGAAGTAAGTAATTGAGCATGGAAGTAAAAAGTTGGTGCATGATAGCACTGTGATACCAACTCAAACGTATGGAAGTGAAGCTTGGACCTTGTTGGAAGGACACAAGTCAAGAGTGAGGGCAATGGAGATGAGTTACTTGAATGGAGCATGTAAGAGACTGACTGACAAATGAGGAAATGAGGGAGCGTTGTGGTGTGGATGTGGATATGTTAGAAATGATAAAGAAATACATTGAGGTGGTTTGGCCATTTGGAGAGGATGGAGAGCGAGAGACTAACGAGAAGAGTGTATGTGAGTGAGGTCGAAGGGAGGAGAGGGCCGAGGATGAGATGGAGGGATGGAGTGGAGAGATATATGAGGGGAGTGGGATGTGAGCTGCTGGGAGGGCAGTGAAATGGTAGGGGACATGGAGACATGGAGGTGATTTGTTTGCGGCCACCCTGTATGGGATTGAGGCATCTGGCAACACTGTAGATAGAGAGACAGATAGAACCTTGTAATTGAACTGGCTGGCATGTTTCACACTGCAGGAAATGACTCTTTGCACCCCCAATGGGTGCAGACACCCCAGGTTAAGAATAACTGCCCTAGGTAGAGTCATTATTGTCCATAAAGCACTGTATTGTGTGTTGTGTATTTACTTAAGGTTCATTTCCAGTACAGTATATGCCAATACTCACCAGTTCTGTTTTAATTTATGTAGTACAGTGATAGCCTGATTATGAGGGCTATCTCGTGTGAAGAGGTGCCTGAAGTCCAAAATCACGATTAATCCAGTGGAAACAAGTCACAAGTAACATACACTTTATTTTAAGCAATAGAAGCAGCTTACCAAATCAGTTCTTCCTCTTCCTTATACAGTAGTCTCTTATATTTTCCTGATGTTTTATGGGGTGGTAAAATAAACATTTCTTGTTAAATCTTTCCCCATTTTTTCTTCTTTTTTTAGCTGTTCTGCTGTGACAACACTTTCTTGATTCCCAGTTGGGAAATTGGGAAACAAAATCCACTCCTTGAGTACATTGAGTAAGTTTCTTCCATTACGCTGGAAGCAAAGAGTCATAGGTACGGCTTAAGGAATGTGATGACAGTATCAGGGGGAAAATTTTTCAGCAGGAAAAGGTGATTTACCACTCTGAAAATAGTCATAAAAGTACAGAAAACAAACTGAAAGAATATGAACTGAATTGGTATGGTCTTTCTGCTGCTTAAAGTACAGCATACATTTACCTAAAACACAAGTACAGTACAGTAAACTCTCAATTATCCGGTGTAATTCAGCCAAGCCCTACGCTGAATAATGTGAAATGCTGGATATTGCATAGGACCCCTCATCAGCTCAATATTTGGTGTCAAGCCAGATATTGCATTGCTATCTGTCTCGAGCGTCTGTCCTAAAAACTTTCCCTTGAGCAAAAAAATGAAAATTGAACATAAAATACAATAAAGTACAGTAATGATATAATACAGTAATACAGCACTGGTTGGAAACCGTTTAAGAACCTTTTGATACACTTCAATGCTGGATAGTGGGTAGAACCTCTGGTTACGTCCCATTTCAGTGCCGGATATTGCATAATTCCGCCGGTTATTGCATTAATAGAGCCAAGCCAGTAGCGCTGGATATTGCGATAACGGATAACTGAGCGTTTACTACAGTGTTAGATTGATTTATTAATGGAATACATTATTGTTTGTATCAATACTCTTACATACACACAAAAACAAACAAAAGAATGAACAACCAAGAGTATGTCTCAGGTGGTGGCCTCCATTTGTTATCAATCACCTCGCTTAACTCCACCCCACCACCTTTGTGAGTGGGTCGTGAGTGTTAGGCGACACTGGGGGGTAGACTCACTCCTACTTACCGTGGTTTGCTCATTAGCAACTGGATGCTCACTGTTTAAACGGGAGCTGTCTTATGGATATTTTCATGTATTACCATGCCACTGTATCATTTGATCATGGCCCAGGTATGCCAAAAACCGGATGTTCCGAACATGGATAATCGAGCTTTCACTGTACGGTATGTTTTGATCTGGGACAGCCCTCAAACCATTGTGCAGTTGTCAGGTGGCAATATTTCTCTAAAATTCTATTATTGTAAGATACCAAAAAATTTATCTGTAATCCTGTAACTTTATATTTTTGATAATACAGTATCACAATTTATTATACAGAGTTTTTCCTCTGACATCTCCTTTCATACTGTTCAGGGCTATGTTCACTGTTCGTACTGTGCACTCCATCAGGACCATGTGCCTCTAAAAGAATTTCACACACAGTGGTTGACTATCATTGGTTTACCTTCAAGAAAAATTGTCTATCTATCTATCTGTTGCCAGATGCCTTTATCCTGTAAAGGGTGGCCACAAACACATTGCCTCCATATTGCCCTGTCCCCTGCCATTTCACTGCCATGCTACCAGCTCACGCCCCCTTCCATCATATACCTCTCCACTCCATCCCTCCATCTCTCCTTGGCTCCCCCCTCCCTCTTCTCCCCTCCACCTCACTCACATATACTCTCCTTGTCAGTCTGTCACTCTCCATCCTCTCCATATTGCCAAACCACCTCAATGTATTTCTCCTAATGCATCCTATCACACCCACATCACACCACAATGCTCTTCACTTCCTCAATTGTCAGTCACTCTCTCTCTGACTCCACATGCTCCTTTCAAATAACTTATTTCCACTGCTTTCATTCTTGATTTATGTCCCTCCAACAAGGTCCAAGCTTCACTTTCATTCATTAGAGTTGGTATCACAAAACTGTCATGTAGTAACTTTTCCATGCTTACTTCCCTGTTTCTTATCACTGCTTTCAAGGAACCAGCAACCTTTCTTCCTTGTTGTACCCTTTCAAGCACTTCACCGGCTAAACATACATCCTTACTCATCACACTACCCAAGTATTTAACCCAAGGCGTCCCATCGACGTGTGGGTACGTGGCCACGTTTTTTCACGGTGACACCCGACGATGTACCCATACGTTTTGCAATTGCAAGGTCTGCCATTTGCACATTTTTCAAGTTTCACGGGTGACTTTTGGTAGGCATATGTGGGAAACCTTCCTCTACGCGCCATCATACTCCCTGGTCCCACCTGACCCCACCCCACACACACACACACACACACACACACACACACACACACCATTTTCTCGGCAGCTCACCTGTTATCAGTGACCAGGCCAGTAAAGACATGTCACGCCACAGTCTCTCCAGTGACGAAATTCACACAAAATTCATGGCGAAAGTGATTCCGGAGGCGGAGAACAAAGGAAGAAACAAGCCAGAGGAAGAAACAAACAGAAGTGATGAGGTGGTAATGTCGTGAAGGAAGGTGCTGTATGTTGATATGTTTGGTGAGTGAACTACTCTTATATTGCCTATATTATTGTGTGAAAACCAATATACTCTTGTACTGCATATAAATTCGTACCAAATAAATAAAGAAATACCTAATTTAAGTGGTTTGAGTTAGTTACTCCTCCCATAGTTCATTTTCTTTTAAGCCAGGTACCCTCATAGAGCATGGAAAGGTGTGGGTACTTTCACCTATAGCAACATTTATAAGCTCAAGTGGGCAATTTCTCTATGAATTTTCTGTGTTTCTCACTGAAAGTGAAGGTTTGAGCCAAAAAAAATGTCCCCAAAATAGGTTGGGATCGGGGGGGAGGGTCAGTAGTGGAAAATCGGCCAGGACGTGACGGGTTAAACACACTCACATTTCCCATTTCCTCTTCATCCAGCCATTCTGTACATTCACTGACTTAATTTCTCTCGAAGACCATAACTTTACTCTTTCCTACATTCACCTTTAGATTCCGTTTCTTACACACTCTCCCAAACTCCTCCACCAAGCCTTGCAACTCTCCTTTGTCTCCACTTAACAACACAGTATCATCTGCAAACAATATTACAGGGAGTTTCCAAACACTGCCTTCTCTCATTAGGGTTGCTCCAACATCCACTGCCCTACCTTATATTTCTTTTATAACTCCGTCCATAAACAGAATGAACAACCATGGAGACATGACACATCACTGTTTCAAACCAACCTTTAAATAGAAAAATTCACTCAGTTCACTATCCATACACACTGCAGCCTTAGCACCCTCATACATGCTCTTCACAGCATTCAGCAACTTCACATCTACTTTATATATTCTTAATACTTTCCACAATTCTTGTTTGTCCACCCTGTCATATACTTTCTCCAAATCCATGAAGGCCACTTACAACTGCTTTTCCTTCTCTAGAAACTTTTCCACTAAAGATCTAAGAATGAATATCTGATCTACACAACCTCTTCCCTTCCTAAAACCTCCCTGTTCTTCTCCAACTAATTCCTCTGTCATTTCCCTAACTCTGTCAGAAAGTATCCTACCATATACTTTTCCTATTACACTGAGAAGACAAATGCCCCTGTGATTACCATACACCTCTTTTTCCTCTTTTCATTTGTACCAGGGAATAATTATACCTGACTTCCAATCCTCCAGGATTCTACCTTCCTCCCAGATCAATCTGCACACCTTCCACATCCATTCTATTACTATCTCTCCCCCATGCTTCAGCATTTCACCACACACTCCATCATTTCCTGGGGCGTTCCCCATTTTGACTTTCTTCATTGCTTCCACAACTTCCATCCTACTGATTTCTTCCTCTCTTCTCACATCCCTCCTTCTCCCAGCCTTTCCCCAGCCAATTATACTCGCATTATTTTCAGTCTCTTTGTTCAACAATTCCTTAACCCCTGTAAGACTGGCATTGAAATACGCTCAGGATGGGCATACTTTGCGGGTTCGATATG